>BMAU01003374.1:0-242314 GCA_019973935.1 Trichonephila clavipes | reverse complement strand
TGGTTAATTAAACAGAAAGAGGGAAAAATATGTTGCAAAAATAGATTATACTTAAATATTATCAACAAAAATACACGTTGGGAAAAAGAAACCTGTTTGCTTAGTAAAAACAATGTAAACTTTTTAATAAAAAATGTAAGAGAGAATATTAACTTAAATTTCATCAGATACCTTTATTTTACTTTTCATTATTTATTAGAGCAAGGATTGCTGTGATGACACTTTGGATTGCACTGTTTATTATTTTTTACTATTACACTTTTTTTTTTTACACGAGCACTTTTTAAATCCCGTATCCAGTACCTCAACTTTGAGCTGTTGCAACAAAATCGAAGCGTTGTGTCAATCTTTGGAACTTCTTCAATGGAAATTAATTCTCACTGACAAGTACTGAACTGATATCTAGAGTACAATTGTTTTTATTCACCTAAATCGGAAAAATCCTTCCCGAGAAGCAGCTAAAACCGTTTCAAAGAACTTTCGCGGTATCGTAATTCTTACTTTAACGATCAAGTAATCGTTATTCTAGAATACCTAGTTAAATCATAGAATTCAATAATTTTATATATTTTAACTGACTGATCTATAGTTATTTCATGAAATACCTAGTTATTCTATGAAATAACGGATTTCACTCTTTGAGGGTAACATATATATAAAATCATCCTCAATAAAAAAATTCGGACCCGAGGATTCTTAGTAAATATTTTAATAATATTTCTATTGGAAAAATACCTATTCTTTATGTATTCTCACAAGAAATCCTATAACATTAAACTTTTAACAAATAATAAATAATTCAAAACATTATATGACGTAGTCTTGTCATTTTCAATAATAAATTTAAGTAATCTCATAAATTATGCCAAATGCGGGGGGGGGGGATACTCCGGTAAGCGTAGTTATAACGTTAAAGAACATTAGACTGAAAATAATGTAAGCATCCCCAATACCCATCCTAAAGCCAATTAAAACGATATTAATTAGAAACGAGAATCCCTTCAATTTTCTACTGTCATGAGTCTCTTCCAAAGCATTTCTCAAGTCAGATCTCAGTAAAACGGAGGCGTAGAACTTTTTCCAATAAGCCGAATTAGCATCATTATATTTTACGGTGAGCTCCTGCTGTGGAGTTTCGAATTAATTAGTAGCAATAGATGCGTCTGATAAGGAAGATCTTCAATAACAAAAGCCGTAGTCAATTAACCTTATTTGAGAAAATTACAATTCTTTATTGTGAAATTAAGACAGAGATTTTCTCATCTACTCGTTTTTCTAAGAGAAATTTATGTAATCTTTGCTAATTCAACACATTTTTCACTTTGTTTTTCTTTTATTTTTTATCACCATTGTCACTTTTATATTATCTATAAGAAAAATGGATGTTTGTACATATATGACCTCGCTTCACTACAACACCATTCAACCTATCACTATGAAAATTGGCATGTATATGTATTTTTTTTTTTGGTGGGGAATGATTTTTTGCTATCCTATTTGTTCCAGCTCCCCATTAGGGGACCCTACGGCATATCAACTTCTGCACCATTCAATCAATCGCCAAGTCGCCAACAGGATCACGAACACTATGTTTCGATTCAATTGTCATTATAATGTAAAGAACGTAGTTGCTGGCGAATATATCAATTTTAACATAAAATAAATAAAACAGAATGTAATATTAACGTTTTACACATCCAGATATAAGTTATTTATACTATTTTAAGCGTTCATTACACAAAATGTGTGACAATGTGTTACTTTTGCTGAGCAGAGATCAGCTTAGGAAGGTGTTTTCAAAAATCGACCCACAAGAGAGTTACCGGGCGTTATAAAAAAATAAAATCATTTTTATTGGCTATTAGATCTACAGGTTTTTAAAATTTAAGCCATATTGTTTTTGTTCAGTTGATCTCCGCAAAAAAACTTTTTTTTTTTTGTTAAATTTGCAATTCACATAGAATGAATTCATTAAAAACTTATTTTTATCTTTCAATCTTTATTGTTTAAATTTTCAATTCATCCGTGCGAAGAACGGGTATAACAGCTAGTTTTTAAATCGAAGCTCACGTATCCACATTTTTCATTTACTTACTGAGCAAAACAAAACATCGGAGAGAGATTAGTATGCTACATTATTTCTTCTGTTTAGGCCTGTGCCTGAATTTGTGCTTGAATCGTTAAATATCTATTTTTGATCAAAGCATTTAGTTCTGAGGATATCTCATACATAAAAAAAAATTCACTTTTTCTCAATTTCTTCATTCCTTTAGATTTGAATTTTTCATCATATTAATTTTGAATCTTATCTGATATCGGGGTGCGCTACTCGTTTTTGGCGTGATTTTGAAATCGTGCCAAATATATCTTTGGCGACCAGTCTAAAGTTAACGGATTTTAATGTTATCGGTCTAACTTGGCGAGATTTTACAACTATTGGGCTGCGAGCTAATATCATATTAGCACCATATATTTTCTCCTTTAGCAATAACGCTATTTTTCAAAGGTACAAAACTCCTTTTAGTTCAAAAAATAATTTTAGAACGTGAAATTTTCATTAAAAATATACAATTAAAATTCCGGAAAACATTCCGAAAAAGAATATTTTCCTCTAATATTCCAATTCTTATTTCCAATATTTTTTCTTTATGGTGGTTGGCTGGATGGCGCTAGTCTTGTACGCCCAAATTTGCGAGGTCGACCTCGTCCCAAATCGGTAGATTTTCATAATGGAAAAAATCGACAGCGTATATTTATGATCGTATTATAATATCGTATGATTATGAGGCACGTAAAAGATCTCTAGAGTTCCTGTTTGGCGTAGGTGGTTTCGGCAAAATCAAATTACGAGAACAGTTTCGCATCTTCTCAGCTCAGGTACGTTCTTCTGGTGAAGAAACTGGGCATCAAAATTACCTTGCGGCAGTTGATATCGACGAATAAGTTGCCACACTAAAAAATAATACCAACTCCCGGGAACTTACTAGGTACGCAATGGTAAAATATCATTGCGCAGTTACATTTAAAAAAAATATTTTTCTTTTATAAGACTTCCAATTATTATCAAACATTATACAACATAAACATTATTTCAATATTAAAGTAAACTTGTACGAAAATTTATTTTAATAAGAAACCATCCAGTTGATGAACGTAACATGTCTATTTTCTTGTAACATGTAATATGTTGTTATAACAATAATTAATATGTAATAAAACTCTATGGATTTGCAAACTGTTCATTTTTATCCGCTTGCCCTAAACTTATATTTCACACCCCACAAAAAAGAGGGATTTTTTAAATGTTCTTCACATTCTGTCATAAATATTCCAAAACATAATATTCTACACAGAAGACAACCTTCAAATTTAATGCATTTTGAAAGACCAAATTTATCTTAGGATCTAAAATTTCCCTAAAAAATCTCCGAGAACAATGCTCGAATGCTGAGAAATTTAATACCAACTGCACAAGTCAAATCTCGTAAAGATCGCGTTTGAAATCTGGCAGCTGCAGTCAAAATTGTTCCGACAGTGCCCTTTAGCTTTTCAAGAATAGGAACATGCAAATAGAAATGGGAAATCGTGCACGCGCATTTTTACCTTTAGAATCAGAAACACAGAGAATTTCTTCATTAGCATTTAAAGGAAAGGCATAAAAGATAGGAGTATGGGAAAACTGTATTGCGCTTATATCAGTTGTGCGCACGCACTGTGAAATATACCGGTAGGACTGCAGAAACGTATCACGTGTGTATTTCGTATTCATTTTCAATTCCTCATTTTGGCTAATATTGTCTTTGGGCTGTTAAGATAAATGATATTCAAAGCCCTCCCATATAAGATGGTTAAAATGGAAAACACTTCTTTCAATTAGCATTTAGCTGCAGTAAAATTAATTTTTAAATTCAGAATTTATTTGCACTTTAAAGCAGCGTTTCTCAAACTGTGGGCGCGCTGCCCTAGGAGGGGTGATAACTCTACGAGGGGGGCGCGAGCCTAATGAAAAGTCGAAAACACAAGATTTAAAAAAATTATTAATTGACCAAAAGGAAACAAACAAAATGCATTCTGAAATAATAAGAAATAAATACACGATTACACTGATATAATAGACTTATAAATGTATCAGTACTGCTCACTATATTTTACAATTAATTTAGGATACTAAGTTAAGAATGAGTTTATTAATTACTATTGACCCCATGGGCTTGGCATAAATAAAATTATATACAAAAATTCACTTCTCTTGATAATTTGAACGGTTTAAAATTAATTCCTTTTCTGCTGATTAAAAGATACGTGATTCACTCCCTAACGCTACCGTCTGCCACTCAAGCGTGTGTATGTGATCTATTGGAGGGGGTAGGGAGAAAAGGAATAAATATCAAATCCTATGAAATAAGTAAATCCTTCGCAAACAATGTCAATGCCTTTTTGCAGCATTCCAAAGACTTCGGAATAATTTTATGAATGGCAGTACACAGAAAAGATCGTACTTCGGAAAGACGTATACATACGTCCGGGAAAATTAACGCTTTGCCTGAGTGAGACGTTTACATACACCGGAGGCACTAAAGAAGTTAAAGTCGTAATGTAGCCTTAGCGTCAAAGTACAGCATTATTGAATTCAATACGTTGTAATTGTATAGAAAGGGGGCGCGATGAAAATTATGATTGAATATTGGGTCGCAAATACTGAAAGTTTGAGAAGCACTTTGCTTTAAGGAAATAAAGTGCACATGATGCTTTCGCATATTCTTGCAGGACACGCGAAACAGTATCTACAATTTCAGATGTATTATAATATTGGCGCAAATTTGGCGTGATTTCAGTATTATTCTAAAAATTCTAATGTGTCAATAAGATAAAATAGTAACTACAATTTTGAAACCATCCGAAAAAAGGAGCAATGTAACTGTTTTATTGATTTTAATTTACTTCCCAATCTGAAACGGCACGAGGGTTATTGGCGATTAACTTCGTATTTTTAAACTTAGGTCAAATGACCAAGACGACACCCTAGTTTTGGTACCCTCATCAAACTTCCAAGGCTTGTGGAGATGAAACTTTGTCTCGTGCACATGTGTTTGAATGGTACATCAGGTTATCAGGTTAGTGTGGAAGATGATGACCCTGCTGGGCGCCTAAGGTACGCGATTACAGATCAAAACATAGATATAACTCGTGATATGAGTGGGTTCCCACTCACATCAGTGGTCAGACTATTAATCAACACTACTACGTTGAAGTACTAAAATATTTCGTGAAAATATTAAGGGGCAAAAAAAGGCCAGAATTGGGAAGTAATGAATGGCTGTTGTATCAAGGCAATGCATCCGCTCACATGGAATTATCTGTCAAGCAGTTTCTGACCAGCAAAAACATTACTGGGATGAGGCATGCTCCTTATTTACCCGATTTAGCCCCATGTGACTTTTTTTTTATCTCGTACTGTTAAATCGTGCTGAAAGGAAACCCATTTTACTTCGGTTCAAGAGATTCAGACAATAACGGAAAATCTAAAGGTACTTTTAAAACCCTCGTTCCAGAACTGTTGCCAGCAATAGCAGCACTAGATGCAGAAATGTGTGAATGCTGAAGGGAACTACTTTGAAGATGATACTGTCACGGAGAACTGATTCTGTTAGCTCAGTGATTTGTAGGACCATTCTCATTTGTGTGTGTGTGTCACATCTCGCACACTCCAGCAATTTATTCTTCCGATAATTGCTTTTCAACATAATTTATAACAACAAACTTTGTCTGACACAACTAAGGTGATCCTGCGATTTTTCAACCCCAACCCATCACTGTCTTCAAGAACGGTAGTTATTAGGAATTCTTCCACTGTATTGGCATAGTACGGAAGTGTGCCATTCTGCATGAAGCTTATTACATACTATAACCCAACTCTTTGATTAAATGCAGGCAAGACTAAAAATATTTTTACTGTTCAAAGAAATCAGACTATCTTGAGCACTTTTTCTTGCAAATCGCACTTTTTTATCATCATTTCTTTCAATTTTATGAATTTTTGAAGCTTAAACGAACTTTTGGCGCTCCCAGTAAGTTTTCATTATTGATATATAAGTCTTAGCTTTAAGCTTCTGACTATTCCCAAACATTTTTATAGCCGTCATCTCTTGGTTTAAAACTGTGCTTCTCAAACTTTCTATACTTGCGACCCAATTTTCAATCATAATTTTCATCGCGCCCCCCTCAAAACAATAACAATATAATCGAATTCAGTAATATAATTTGACGTAAAGCTACACATCGACTTTAATTATAAATTATCATTATGCTTGTCTTGATAATTTGTAATTTAATTTAAAATTACAAATTATCAAGTCAAGTATTAAATATTCTATATAATTTCATGACATGCCCAAAGGGTCGCTGGTGATTATTAAACTGTTTCTTAACTTAGTACCGTTAACTTAATTATGAAATACATTGCACAGTACTGATACATTTATAAGTGTAATGTATCAGTGTAAATGTGTATTTTACTTTTTATTATGTCGAAATGCATTTTGTGTTTTGCTTCCTTTTAGTAAATTGATATTTTTTTTATTCTATTGTTTTCGACTTTTTGATATAATCGCGCCCCCCCTTGTAGGATGATCACGCCCCAAAGGGAGTGCGCCCCACAGTTTGAGAAACACTGGTTTAAAAAAAACAGGACTTGAATTTCGAAAATGGAGGCTTATTGTCTTCTGTGCTCTCAACTTCACAACTCAGCAAAAAAAAACATGACTAGCAAGTTTCAAACCTTTATAGCTAACGGTTAAAAAACGGATATCGTTATCTATAACACCCTCGCCCCCACCACACTAGTGTCAATTGGGAGCCTGTAATGCAAGTACACCCACCGGAATCAATTTCTGCAAAACTCTTTTTAGGGAACGGATCCCTAAACAAAAGAATCATTTTTGCTAAATTTCGAGACTGCAAAAACAGGATTTTTTCAAATCCACAACACCCTCGCACCCTACTTCCACACACATCTGGGAGTTAACTTTTGCAAAACACGTACTTAAACATTGTCAAATCAAAAGCTGTTGACAATTGCAAATCAGTTTGTAAATATGAGTGATAATGGTTTTTCACCATTGGCTGCATATCACGGCATTTGGCAACTTCACACATACACAAAATATTTTTTAAACAAAGGGAGTTTGAATAAAAAAAATCACTAAAAATTAATTTTAAAATTATTTTTGAGGAAAAATGTGCTTAATGCTCTTTAATGGAACATCAACGAAACTCACTGTAAAATTTTTAAATGATGTGATTAATAGCGCGGATTTGTGTAAGTCTCAAGCAATTATATAAACATGCAAATTTTTTATACAACTAGATATAATTTAGCTGCTCTTTTTGTTTAGATTTAAGACATTGACTTTTACGTAAGTATGACGTATTATTAGCATTAATAAATGATCATTTTACTTTACACAATACCCCAAAAAGGAAACATTTTAGTGATAATAGTGCAATAGAAGAGGATTATATTCTTTTAATTACTTTAAAGCAGGGGTGTCCAACACGTGGCCCGCCAGTACTAAGTTACGGCTCACCGACTCTTTTTTTTTTTAAAAAAAATTTAAATATCAAGTTTTTAAAGTTTTTCATTTTGAAATTTATTTGAGGGGAAATTTATATATATATATATATATATATATATATATATATATATATATATATTAGGTTGGGGGAAAAGAAATCCATCATTTTTTCGGTAGATGGCTGTAGTGTCGATATCTCGTGAAGAATTGATCAAATAATTTCAAATTTATGCTTGTTGTCAAGGCGACATTTCACACTAAAAAAATATTTTACTGTTTGTGTTTGATCCATTCAGCTGTGAGTTACAGGGTGTTAAAAATGGAAGTCAACAAAGAGAAAATTCGGTACATTTCACATTTTCCCTTTTATAAAGGCGAAAATGCAAACAAGGCGGCGGAAATTGTGGATGGTGTTTTTGATGCCAATACTGTAACAGCTAATTAGGTGCAATTTTGGTTTCACTGATTCCGTTCAGGTATTTTTGATGTTAAAAGTGCACCTCGCACCAGGCAGGGCCGTCATAGGAAATGTCGATAAAATCACAGAAATAATCGAAGTTGACCGACATGTTAGTAGTCGTAGCATCACCGAGGAGCTAAAGATCGACCATAAAACAGTTTTAAGCCCTTTGCGCAAAGTTGGATTCAAAAAGAAACTCGATGTTTGGGTGCCACACTATTTAACACTAAAAAACAGGATGGATCGAATTTCCATCTGTGAAGCCTTGGCGAAATGGAATGAAATCGACCCATTTCTTAAACGGATGGGTACTGGGGATGAGAAATAGATCACATACGACAATATTGTGCGAAAACGATCGTGGTAAAAGCGTGGCGAAGAAGCTCAAACGGTGGCCAAACCAGGACTAACGGTCAGGAAGGTTCTACAGCGTATTTGGTGAGACTGGAAAGGAATAATTTATTATGAGTTGCTTCCGTATGGCCAAACACTAAATTCATATCTCTACTGTCAAGTGGTCTGCAAGGTCATTTGGGTTGGACACCCCTGCTTTAAAGAATTGGCTTAAGTGCAGAATACGTGGTCCCTTGGATTTGGCGATGTTTATCTAGATGCTAGAATGAATTCGGCTCTTAATTAATTCGACTTCGCTACACACCTTTCGCTACATATAGGTAGTTTGGCGCCCGTTTCTTGACGCAAAAAAATTACTTCGCCAAGGGGGTTCACCTATTCCATACTTTAACCTAAGAATTTAATTAAAGTTTAACCAACAAGTAATGAATTGTATGATAAAATGTAATAAATATATATTTAGTTACATTACAATAAACAAAAAATACCAACTATTCATTAAATGAAATAAAAATATAAAATAGAGTAGAAACATGATGAAAAATAGAGCATAATGTGTTTCGTACTCCGTTCCTTGTTTCAGCAATTTTGCTCAATATAATCATGAACAATGTCAACAAACGGCACGCGATATTGTGTCAAATAAAACTAGTGCTATAAAGCAGATTTTTTTATGACTAGAAAAGTACGCACACACATTCAAAGTGGCAAACCTAGAAATGAAATAATTAAGATTCTGCACTTACATAAGAGGCAACTGACAGCATATTATATATACCTATACGTCAAGTTGAATTTAACATTTATATTACATTTAAATATTTATGTAGAACAAAATCCCAACAGCTTTCGAATAATTGAGATACCAAATCCCATTATACCGAACAATCCACAAATAAATAACTGCCAACCTCAATTCTCATGCAAATAAAGAAGTATAGTCAAATACACAGCTAATCCAATGTTTTGGAATAGGTGAGATAAATTATCATAATGCATTTCAACATTATTGTTGAAAAGACGAGATTCTTTGATGCAGATGTCGTTACATAATTATCTCTCAAAGAGTAATTGGTAAATGATTTTGTCTTTACACACACACACACATCGGAGTATGAATGTTACTGAGCCTAATTACGAATGTTAAGAGCTTTGGTTATTATGCATTAACAGTTTTATACAGCAAACAGATTGCTGAATTCAATCTGGAGTGGACATGGTCATTTTTGACGTCATATATATGGTAAGAATTTAAAACCTTCGGAAAATGACTTCGTATTTCCATTTGTATACTGTAACATCTAAATCATGGCACAAAATTCGATTGTGATTGGAAAAGCCCGTCATAAGATTTGTATTTTATAGCTCTAAATTGGTTCGTGCAGGAATTAAAATATGAAAGCAGAATCTATTTCCTACAATATTATATAAAATCTTCATCCGACTAAATAATATGACGTTAGAATAGAGTGAGTGAATGTTTATTAACAACATTTACGAAAATCAAAACCAATAACAAAATGGGAAACTTGTGGACAATGCGACAAAAAACAAAATTATGCCAAGAACAAAAGCAAGCCGAAAACAGACATACAAACGTTCACATGTAAGGAAAATACAACATTTCATATACATCAAACTAAAACATTTATCAAATCTGAATGATTTAAATCAACAGAAATATTCACATACACTCTCAGTCCAAGTAGGTATTCATCTATATCTCTTCACAAATTTACGTCTATGAAATATTGAAAATTAATTCTCCAATTTTCCAAAAGCTTCTGTTAAAACCATCTACACGTTACTACCTCGAAAGTTTAGACAGCACCCAATATCATCAAGAATGCTTTGACGAGCAGAAAACATTTGAAATACCCGCATAGCATTATCCGAAATATAACAATGTATTAGTGGAATTCTTCCGCACAGATTGACAGATAGATGCAAACTATGTTTATTTCATTCATAACATCCAGGGGTGTAATAATGCATAGTAAATATTCCAGTGTGACAAACGATGAATGTCACTAGCTGTCAGGTACTCGCAATGGGGTGGACACGTGAGATTCCAGCCAAAGGCATGGGAATTTATTATAAATACATACCGGCAGGCTTCTGTCAACAACCGGGCCTAATCACGAATAGATTACATTATCATTTTGACTAAGACAATGAGGACAACAATGACTGGAAATCGGCTGTACTCTTTGTTATTTCGTTTTATAAACTACACAGAATACGCTGGGTTTAACTGCGGAATGGCACAGCAGGGTAATGAATAATTGCAGTGGTGCACACAAAAATTTTTCAGGGAGGAAGGTCGAAAGTCCACCATCACATCCTACACCAATACAGTATCAAACATAATATTTTGATTTTATCAACTGTCGGGAACAAAAAACGGTAAGAAAAATAAATAAATTTAATAAATAATTAGTATTAACTAATAAAATAAATCACTTAACAACAAATACTTAAATTACCATTAAGCATGAGAACTTATGTGTTTACTTTTTTCATAATTCAACAAGTAAAATAAAATTTTTTAAGTCAATTCCTACTTCGAATGGATGAATAGAAAGTATTTTAATAACGATTGAAAATTTGAACGATATATATATATATATATATATATATATATATATATATATATATATATATATATATATATATATATATATATATATATATATACAGGGAGAGGGTGGATTAATAGTAGAAATTGAAAAAAGAGCATGATTTGTCTGCATTGTTGTAACAATGCACACCCAGTTCGGCTAGTTTGGCTGAAAAATCAGTTTTCAACGCCAACTTTTTTCATTGTTTTAACAGTTACATTGTTACAAGAATGGAGACGAATCTCGGCGTCAAAAGCTAGTAATTAATTAAATTTAATTTAATTAATGAATTAATATTTGAGAAAACTGTATTAACATCAAGTGTCATCCAATTCAAGTTTAAAACAATTATTTGAATTCGATTAGATGAATAGAAAGTATTTTATTAACGATTGAAAAATTTGAAGATAAATATATATATAAATAAATATATAAAGAGAGAGAGAGAGAGAGAGTGAGATAATAGTAGAAATTGAAAAGATAAAAACAATAAAGCAAATTCATCATTACAGAAGCACCAAGTCATAGAAAAAGAAAAATCTCACTTTTAATTGTCTTTATTTTTCATTCATTAGAACTGAAATTGTCACATTTGCTTGGAATTATTTTACGTACTACATACATAGGACTATAATTAATCACAAAAAAAATCCAAGGGGGAGGTCAGGCACCTGACCCGACCCCCCCTCTTGTGTGCGCCACTGAATTAATGGATCACAAAAATGTTCAAGATAGCAAAATTAGAAATTTGTGGACATTCTGGATCAGTGAAGAGAAAACTACGAACCACAGAACTGATGCGACACGTTTAGAGGTTTTATCCAGTACTGCATAGATTTTTTAAAATAATAGTTCAGGAGGAATTTTGTTTTCAAGTCTTAAGAACTATTCTTTATGAGCGAGAGTTAGTTCCTGCGTATGTGAAAAGTTTCTCAGAGGTTTAAATACATTTCAATTATGTAAAACATATGAGAAACTATACAGAAACTTATTTAAAGTATCCGACTACGTTCGGAACCATAGTTTTAAAAAGCACATAAATGGATAATTTTCATGATATTCAGTGTCACTTACATTAGAATAAATGTATAAAATTGTTTTAGGGACATAACAAAAAAAAATTATTTAAATACAATATTTTGACAAAAAATTAAGACTAACCTTTTTTCAAAACGTTCTCCTTTTATAAAAAATGCTTCTATAATAATAATATTTTGCTTATATAAAGTAAAGACTTCTCCAGAGAGTCTGAACTATTTTTTTTTTTTTTTTTTGAAAAATTTACATCATTTTCAGAGTTACAACTAATTGAAATACTTATCGGCATTTTTTTCTTAAAATTTCTCCCCTCTGTTGTCGTAAAACATGGATAAACCCACTTCTAAGTTATGTATTTCAAAAATTCTAGTTTAACCTCTGTACAGAGATCTGAGCTATATACAAGCAAAATATTATTATAATAGAAGCATTTTTCATCAAAGGCGAATGTTTTGAAAATAGGTAGTTCTAAGGTTATTTTTTGCCAAAATATTGCATTGAAATATTTTTTTATTGTAATAATATTCTTAAAATAATTTTATGTACGTTTTGTAATCTGTGACACTGAATATCGTAAATATTATCCATTTATACGCTTTTGCAAAGTCACGGTTCCGAACGTAGTCGGATACCTTAAAAAGTTTTTCATGTACCCGAAACTGTGTTCTCAGTAATAAATAAGTGTAACATATTGCAAAAATAAACTTGAATTTTATAAGTAATTAGAAAAAAAAAAGGATTTTAGCCGAGTGTTACACACGTATATTGTTAGTTTTTAATTCAATTGGAAACACGTGATTACATTTATCATGTAACCTTCATAAATTAAGGCTGTTTTCCACAAATGTATGAGAGCCTCAACCAAACGCGAAGCTCATTCACAGACAGAAAAATGTTTGAAACTTCATAAAAGCTTACAACTATGTGATTCATACATCTGTTTATAAATACAGTGTTTTTAAAATCGCTCAATATTTCGTAAATAATTAATTTTACCTTTTAACATGTAAAGGGATACCTCGTATAACATTACGGTATAAGAGAAAAATACGAAACACATTTTGTACCAGAAAAAATAAGTTAACTCAGATAAAAAAAAAATATGATGAAATATGCTGCTCTCTACAGGGTAGTGAAGCCAGAATATAATATTAATGTTGGAATACTTTTTAATCCGAAATAATGTTCCAAGTCTGGGACCTATTCTTTAAGGGGTGTTGGAAAGCTAAAATCTTATTTTTTTGACAATTTGAGATTTTTACATTTTCAAATTGTATAGATTTTAACCCCTTTCTAAAAATACCTTACTTGAACCCCTCTGGGATATTTAGAAGCCTTTAAAATGTATTTTTAAATATTCCTTGAATTTGGGCCACGCCCATTTTAATGGCGAAAATTGTAAACAAATTACTTTGTTTTTGCTTAAAAGTTTAACGATTGATACAAACCAAAACATGTATCTTTAATTTTAAATTGAGCCTTTTATTTTTTTATTTCCCAGCCGATTAGAAGTTTCACTGTATACATTAAAATCAATTTATCTCAAAATGTAAATTTTAATGTGCGATGTACCTTTTCTGAGAAACTACTGTTCACAGGTATGTAATTTTTTTACGAATTATTTGTAATGATGTCTAATATATACTAAAATGAGCTTTTTTTAAAACACTCAAAAATTTAATTTTTACAAATTTTTTTAAGTAATGAATGGGTCAAATTTCGCAATGTTTTTATAAAATATTTCATAATTTCTTAAAAAATTCAAAATTAGCTAAAAACTCATTTTAGTATAATAAGAGAGGTGTACTTTAATAGTTTTAAAAATTTCAAGCATGTACATAACACAGATTTTGAGAAAAGGTACATCGAAAACAGCCAATTTAACATTGCCAGTATAGAGAGAGAGAGTTTTCCAACACCCCTTAAGTTTATGTCGAAGATAGCCTTAAGCCAGTGCGTCTCAAACTTTCAATATTTGCGATCCAAATTTCACTCAATTTTCATCGCCCCCTCCCCCCATGCAATAACAGTCATTGAATTGAAGAGAAGACTATACTTTGACCCTAAAGCTACAATATGACTTTAACCTCGTAAGTGCCATCGGCGTATATAAACGTCACGCTCAGTCAAAGCGTTAACTGCCCCTGGCGTATATATGCGTCTCTCCGGAGTACGATACTTTCTGTGCACTGTTATCCTTAAAATTATTCCGAAGGCTATGGGAATGCAATAAAAAGACCTTGCCAGTGTTTTCGAAGAATTTACTTCTTTTAGGGGATTTTTTTTTATTTATTCCTTTTCTTTCGCCCTCCCCTCCACCACCAATACATCCCATACGCGTGCCTACGCAGAAAACGGTGGGATTGGAGAGCGAACCACACAACTTTTAATCGAAAGTTAAGAGATTAATTATAAACTGCACAAATTATCCAGATGTGCTAAATCTTATATATAACTTTATATATGACAAGTCCATAGCGTCACTGGTAATTATTAAACTTGTTTTTAACTTAATATTGTTAAATTAAATATAAATTACACTGTACAGTACTGATACATTATGTATTAGATCAGTGTAAATGTGTATTTTATTTTTGATTACCTCAGAATGGTTTTGTTTGTTTATTTTCAGTTAACTAATAATATTTCTTAAAAAATAATCTTTTGTTTTCGACTTTTCAGTATGCTTGTGCTCCCTTCGTGGAGTTATCACGCCCCCCCCCTAGGGGGCGCCCCACAGTTTGAGAAACGCTGCCTTAAGCCCATTGACAAAAGAAGTTCTCAGAATCTTTCATGACAAATCATAAAAATTGAATTATCAAATTATAACCAGAACTATTCCAGATATAAAATTTCACTGTGTAAACGTTCCATCACACCATTTGAAAATTTGAAACTAAGTGAAATCTGACTAAAATTCTCATTATTATCCACACGAGAAACTTGCCTTTTTGTTCACTGTTTATGGGAATTGTTTCTTCAACTCATTTTAAAAAATGCCCCATAAGTAACATTTTGCAAAATATGTCCCACTTATTCAACCTCAAGAATTGCCTTCTTTTCCATGTCTTTTTAGAAGAATTGCCACCTCTAATTCTTAAATTTTCCCGTTTTTCAGTACGAAATACTTCCAATGCTTTTGGAAGGAATTCCTCTTTTATTATACCGAATAATGGAAGACTTTTCAAGCAAAAGGCATGCACCCTCCCCAAAAAATTAAAGAACGTCTTGTAAGACTGTTAAAAGCATTTGTTCCCCATCTGTGTTTTAAAAAAGGTTTTCTAGAATTGTTTTTTAATGGAATGAACTTAAGCCTAAAAATATCGTTTTGTACTAGGAAACAACGTCCGCTTTAATCCTTACAATTTTATAAGGTTTTTCAAAAGAACTGTTACTTTAATGCACGAAAATGCTTCTTATAGTATTTTTCAAGAAAAATATTTGTACTTTGACAAGATACAGTACATACTAGTAAGAAAATGCATGAATTGCGCAGTTAACTGAGATCAAAATAAAAATGGCAAGTTCATCACGTTCCAAGACAATTGTTTTATTGGTTATTCTTTGAAGATCTAACAAAGAAGATAGTTATAAAAATTGAGTTTCTGTGAATCGCTTCGAAAACTTCAAATTTATTTTAAAAAAACAATTCCTACTAAGTCTTTGTTTCAAGAATTTCCGGTGTTCCAAGATTAGCTGTTAATGAACTGTGTCTACAATAAAAATTATCTCACTGAATAAATTGGGAACTGAATTTGAAACTCTCCGGAGAAAACTGTATCGACAATTTCAAAAGAGCACAAAAAGAAACAAACAAAAAATAAGTACGGAACCGGTAACGAATTCAAAGTATAATGACATCTTATCCCAATCGATGTTGATATCCCTGCAGATTCCCTTTTGTAAACAAGTTTTTCCCCAATACTTCTCCCTTCTTCTTTTCATAATTCCCTTTCTGTGTTCATTCCTCTACTTGGCGAAAGTTTTACGGCTCCAATTGGACGCTCGATTGTAGAAAAGTTTCTTTTGTGAGAAATAATGAACGGGGAATCTGGTTTGAGAGTAATTCAGAAGTACAAAAGAAAAACAAAGCGCAGTGGCGGAATGGAAGAGAAACAATAGGAACAAAGAAGTATTTTATTCCAGCAAAATCCAATACGCGATTGGGTCTTGGAAGACTGTGATGATTTAAATATAGTTAAATCGCTTCGTTATAAAGTGAGTTCTTTGCGGAATAAAACAATGACGTAGATAGAACATAACAAAAGAAATTGATTTTATTGAGTTCGGGAAATAAGTCTGTTAAGTGACATCTTTCAGTGCTGTACCAGAAGATTTTGAAAAGATCAATATATTCAATAAAGGGAATCATAGAATTATCATATGAAACAAATATTAATAATAAAAAAAAGAAAGAAATTCTAGCATGAGAAGAGACACACATATGTACAGAGTGTCCTGGCTTAAAATATCCAATAGTAATAGCTTATTGCGAAACTACCCATCAGAATGTAATGAACCGTTCATCCATGGATCGGAAAACTCTCCGAGAAATAATTGGGTCAAGTCCGATCGGCCGTACGTGCGCACAATATTAAGCAATCGCAGACGATTAACTTGTTACAATGACTTCATTAGTAAAAATGTGGACGCCACAGCAAAAGGTGTATTGCATACTTTGGTTAACGGAATTTAAATCAGCCATGCGTGTACAGCGACGAATTCGAACAGTATGAAATGCCAATCCTTCGACCTCAAAATCCATCCACCAATGAAAAAGAACTTTAAAGGAGACGAGAACTTTGGTATCTAAAAACTGGTAAGTATTCTTAAGTTTCCGTGATAGAGAAGACACTGTTGATCGTGTGCGTAATTCATTTTGTAGGGGTCCAGATAAGTCTATTAGGCAAGCTAGTAACGACGTTCCATTATGTTCGAACACGTCGCTATACACGCGTGACTGATTTAAATTCCGTTAACTAAAGTACGCACTACACTTTTTACTGTGGTGTCCACATCTTTACTAATTTAGTCAGTGTAACGAGTTTATTGTCTGCGATTGCCTAATAATGCGCGCACGTGCGATCGATCGGACTACACTTAAAAAATCTTGGAGCATTTTCCAATTCATGGATGAGCTGTTTATTACATTCTGATGGGTCAAACTTTTGGATACCTTAAGCCCAGACACACCGTCTTTGAATAAATAAAAATTAATAAATAAAATATCTCTACGTAATTCGCTTACATAAACATGAATAACACGAAGTCGTAGTCATAAAATACTAGCTTTTATCCACTCGCTTCGATGAGTATATCGTGATAACGTATTATATAAATTTTAAGTTCTTGATATCTTTTAGTCCCCCCCCAGCATTGAACTTTTGATTGTATTCAAAACTATTTTTATAACCCTCACTTCTTGCATTAAATAGAACATGGTTTGAATTTCAAAAACAAAATTTCTTTTACGCCCCTGTAACCCCAGCCCTTGAGAGTCAATTCCGCAAAACTTGTTCATAGCAAATTTCTTCAAAAGAATCACGATTGTTGAATTTCCAGTCTAAAAGTTCAAAAATGGGAGTTTTTAGCTATAATACCCCGGCAACCCTTCCTTGGGACATATAAAACCCATTCTTAGACATCGTCAAATCAATAGATGTCGCTAAATGCAATGATTGTAATTTACTTAAAAAAAGTGCCGTTTCTTTCATTCTATAGTTCAACATGTGTTGGTTCTTTCATTTTATTGTTCTTTTAAATGCTGTTTCTTACATTCTAATTCATTTAAGTGTCTGTTCTTACATTCTGGTTCATTGACGAACAGGTTCTTGCATTCTAGGTCATTTAAGTACTGGGTCTTGCATTCTAGGTCATTTAAGTACAGATTCTTGAATTCAAGGTCATTTGGATACAGGTTCTTGCATTATAGATCAATTAGATCCTAATTTTTGAAAAACGATTCTAATTCTTAAGAGATTCATTCAGGCAATAAATCTATATTAAACGTGTGGTAGTTTGATTTTTTAAAAATTCGAGAACTTAATTAAAATAAGGTCAGACTTTGTGACAAAAAAAAAGCTTTTCTTTTAATTTTATAGTACTAGTCATATTTGTTTAGTAAAACAAACACCGCCGATATACATATGTCTTATACTGTAAACAAACATCATCCGCATTTGCAACTAATTAGTATTTAAATTTTCAAGTTCTACATAACCGCCGTTTCTCGCCTAAACAATACCAAGATGCATAATTAACACTTATATATTGTTTTACAACATTAAAGTCTTATCTTCTAAACACTTCACTCAGAATTCTCTCTCTCTCTCTCTCTCAACATAACACCACAGTTCCATCTGGGACAATCAGTGTAGAGTCCAGAGAGAGTAATTAACATAATTTACCTTAAAGCACGTTTTCTCTCTTTGTGAGAAGCTAAGGTGGACAAATGAGACTGCTTAACGCTTGCTCGAATGCAGAACGAAATGTAGCTTGTTGCGAGTGGCTTTAGATTAAATTTACCAATTTTTGCGCAAATGGCTTAAATAGTTAATTTCTTATTTTAATACAGTAAAATAAGGGTATGCTTTTCAAAAGAATTATGACTTAACACACACACACACACAAGTAATATAAAAAAAAATTTAAGTCAATTCCTATTTAGATCAACAAAGAAAATTTTTATATTTTAGCTACTTTTTATTAAATAGTTACAATTAATAAAAATATGTATATAAAGGGTGTTTTTTTAGAGGTATAGAACTTTAAATTGCAATAAAACAAAGATGTATTATTCGATTGACATGATTTTTTTTTATTCGAAAGATAATCTTGTGGCATTACATTTTAAATATGATGTCTGGCATAGGACTGCCACGGCTGGCTCGGATGTAGTCCAATCTGGACGTCCAATTTTCGATGACTTTTTCCAACATTTGTGGCCGTATATCGGCAATAACACGGCGAATGTTGTCTTCCAAATGGTCAAGCATTTGTGGCTTATCCGCATACCCCACATACATATACATAGCCCGCATATTACATAGCCCCACAGAAAATAGTCTAGCGGTGTTAAATCACAAGATCTTGGAGGTCAATTCACAGGTCCAAAACGTGAAATGAGGCGGTCACCAAACGTGTCTTTCAATAAATCGATTGTGGCACGAGCTGTGTGACATGTTGCACCGTCTTGTTGGAACCACAGCACCTGGACATCATGATTGTTCAATTCAGGAATGAAAAAGTTAGTAATCATGACTCTATACCGAACACCATTGACTGTAACGTTGTGGCCTTCATCGTTTTTGAAGAAGTACGGACCAATGATTCCACCAGCCCATAAAACGCACCAAACAGTCAGTGTTTCTGGATGTAATGGTGTTTCAACATACACTTGTGGATTAGCTTCACTCCAAATGCGGCAGTTTTGTTTGTTGACGTAGCCATTCAACCAGAAGTGCGCTTCATCGCTAAACAAAATTCGCTTATGAAAATCGGGAACAACGGCAATCTCGTTTTGGGCCCATTCGACGAATCTACGCCTTGCTTGATGATCGTTTTGATGAATTGCCAAATCAAACTGAGAATAAATCACTTGACAGCTATTAAATCGGTCGCCATCTTGGAAAGTAATGCCAACCGAAAAAAAAACATACTATATATATACTACTTCTATACCTGAAAAAAAAACACTCTAGGACAGAATCACAACATTAATGATAATTAAAGAAAATTAATTACCACTTAAAGTATCGTATTGTCATTCTAAACACTCGTGTATATAAACTTTCAGTTCAACTGAATGCTTTAAAACGTGAGAAAAAAACCTTTCCATGTTTTGACACAAGTCGCCAAAAGGGTCGCTAAGTCGCCAACGTAGCTGTATTTGTAGTTCCTTAAATAATTAGTTTTAATCAATTAATTTTTATTAATTATAGTTAAATTATTGTATTTTCATCTAAAATAATCATGTATACTAAATTTCAGCTCAATTGAATAAGTTAATTAAAAAAACCCAAAATAATAAACATTTAATCAGAAAACAAATTTTTAAATTCAATTAGCTAACTTGAACGGTCAATTTTCAGTTAATATTTCCATATTAAAATGGTTAAAAACAGTTTTGTATTTGCTCTATCTTTGCTGTTTTATTAATCAAAACAATTTTCTTAACTTCTTTAATCATCTTTAATTATAATTGAATATAATGTCTAACAGGACCGAAACTCTCTTGCCAATTTTTCTAATTGAGAAATGCAACAACAATAATAGACTTCACTCAAACTCAAACTCTTTGGCGCAACAGCTCATCCCAGTATATGTGACCATTCGGCGTTGAGGTGCATGAACAGATGTCCTGATCAGGTTGTCAGTCTGTAGCGAGACCACAGTATTTAAGTTTCCAAGCAAGCTAGGTACTCATTTATCGACCATCTGCAGTAGGGATGAAAAGCTGAGTCGACCTTGCCCAGGCCGGGAATAGAACCCGGACCTGTGGTATGGAAGCGCGATACGCTACCACTCGATTACTAGGCCTTCATAGACTTCACTGATCTATAGAAAACACATACTTTTTACTGCGCTTCTTGTTTCAGCTGGTGATTCAATTCATGAATAAATGTGTGTGTATGTGTGTTTAATGAACCATATTAAATGTATAAATATTCAGTTAATATTCTGCCAGAAAAATCCGTTCTGAGTATAAACCATACTTTATGGACTTAATAATCCTATAGTGTTCAAAGTTTGGGGAATATGTCAATTTATGTATAACTTTAATTAAAAATCACTGTAATAGACAAACAATTATTGGAGAAAATCTTCACATCTTACCATATTTCATTTATTCAAATGCAAACTCTAAAGTCAAATACTCATTCGTAATTTACATAACTTTCAATAAACTACGGCTAGAAGTAAAAATAAAATAAAATTTAATTAAAAATCGATCACAAATGATAAAATAATCTTCTAATTTGTAAAAAGTATCATTGTGGAAGCATTGAATCGTCTTTTATTAAACCTTGTTGAATCAAAAATGACACTAAATCCATCAACAATAAAAAAAAATGTGCCGCTTATAATAAGCCAAATTAATTACTCGTTCACATAAAATACAACCCAGTTTTAATGTTATTTATTCAGCAAACATATCAAACAGTTTCGAAATTATTTAATAAAAGTTAATACGGTACTTATACTTAACCTAAAAAAATGTAAAAATGATGACAATTTACAAATCTTTTCATGCTATCAAAACGCCATTTATTAAGAAATTAAATAAGAAAAAAATTTAATAATTTTCGACATTTTGCTACCCACTATTTCCATGTTTTAGATTATTTAACTACTTTATTGTTTTTAAAATCCATTAATAATTTTTAGCGTATTAAATTATGCAGTCTATTTAATAGTGAATAGGAAAACTAATATCTATCCGCGTACATATTAACACGAAAATAATTTAGCAAATTTACTTAACGATATAATCCTATAAAAAAACTAAATTATTTAAACGTATTTCTTTGTTAGAAATATGGCCATGTTCGCAAAATTATTTGTGTAAAATTATGTTCAAAGCTGTCTTTGCCGAATGTAAGAAAGCACATCTTCAGAGAGAATAAAAATGTCTCACACACAATTTATATGAAAGTTGGCAACATCGGAGTTTATTATACAGAGTGTTTTTATTCCAGGTATAGAAGTTTAATTTGGCATTACTTTCCAAGATGGTGACCGATTTAACAGCTGTCAAGTGATTTATTCTCAGTTTGGTTTGGCAATTCATCATGAATAGACTCACGCCTGAACAACGCTTTCAAATTGTGCAATTTTATTTCAAAAATAATGGTCGATTTTCATAAGCGAATTTTGTTTAGCGATGAAGCGCACTTCTGGTTGAATGGCTACGTCAACAAACAAAACTGCGGCATTTGGAGTGAAGCTAATCCACAAGTGTATGTCGAAACACCGTTACATCCAGAAAAACTGACTGTTTGGTGCGCTTTATGGGCTGATGGAATCATTGGTCCGTACTTCTTCAAAAACGATGAAGGCCACAACGTTACAGTCAATGGTGATCGGTATAGAGCCATGATTACTAACTTTTTCATTCCCAAATTGAACAATCATGATGTCCAGGAGCTGTGGTTCCAACAAGACGGCGCAACATGTCACACAGCTCGTGCCACAATCGATTTATTGAAAGACACGTTTGGTGACCGCCTCATTTCACGTTTTGGACCTGTGAATTGACCTCCAAGATTTTGTGATTTAACACCGCTAGACTATTTTCTGTGGGGCTATGTAAAGTCATTGGTCTATGCGGATAAGCCACAAACGCTTGACCATTTGGAAGACAACATTCGCCGTGTTATTGCCGATAGACGGCCACAAATGTTGGAAAAAATCATGGAAAATTGGACGTCCAGATTAGACTACATCTGAGCCAGCCGTGGCAGTCCTATGCCAGACATCATATTTAAAATGTAATGCCACAAGATTATCTTTCGAATAAAAAAAAATCATGTCAATCGAATAATACATCGTTGTTTTATTGCAATTTAAAGTTCTATAACCTCTCAAAAAAACACCCTTTACATCTCCTTGGAACATAGCGTTTTTAAAATTTGAAAATATAGTCCATAAATATTTAATTTTTCAGTTTAACATGTAAAGGTAGATTACGGTATAGCATAATAGTAGCATTTAGGATTATGGTACAGGCGAAAAATTGCGAAACACATTTTACACCAGAATAAAAGGGTCAACTCCGATAAAAAAAACTCACGATAAAATATGTAACCTTAATGTGCTAAATAGCAAAGCTAAAACATAATACACGAGGGCTATTTTTTAAGTAAGGTCCATTGGCGCGTGTAGTTCCCTAGTTCACAAGTCCGTCGCAATGAGTCTCTGCGCCACTGGTTTGCGAACACACTCGCACCATTTCCAGCTGTGTAGCAGTGGTGTAAGTTTCGCTGTGCGTCTTTAAAATGTTTAAGGTGATTGAATTGGACGCCAAGCGCGAAATACGGTCTTTTATCCGTTTTTTGACTGCGAGAAACATGTCGTCTATAGACATTCATCGCCACGTAACAGAAGTGTATGGCACAGAAGCAATGAGTGAAAGCAAAGTTCGAAAATGGTTCAGGAAATTTAAAGATGGGTGAACAAACGTTAATGACGAAGTACGCTCAAGCCAGCTCTCTGTAATCACTGATGGTTTGATGCAAGCAGTTGAACCTGTGTGGCACACAAGCAAGACTGTGTTTGAGGCACCTTTTCCGGTACCTCAAACACAGTCTTGGAGGGTAAAGCTTCAGTGACAACGAAGAAGTGAAAGTGGCCGTGAAGTCGTGGCTGTCCAACCAGGCGGCATACTTCTTTGAAAAGGGTTTTCAAAACTTAGTTCTAAGTATGACAAGCGCATTAATAAACTCGGTAACTGTGTAAAATAGGCAGAAATATTTGCAATTCTATAATAAAGGTTTTTGGAAACAAAATACTGTCGGTATTTTTTAAAAAACAAACGGACCTTAATTAAGAAAAAGCCTTCATATTCACGTTGTAATACTTTTTATCCGAAAGAAGTATTCCAAATCTAGTTATAATTCTTCAACTTAAATGGAAAATGGCCTTAACATAAAATTACAAAATTTTTATTGTATTCCCAAAAATATTCAAACAGATCACGGTTATAACAATCACAGATTATCCTTTCATTGGCCTTGAAACGTTCTAACAATCCTCAATGGAATTCCAACCGAATAATTCAAATCAGAGGACGCATATTCCAAAACTGGTATCAATCACTGCCATTAGCAGGTGCCGACATTCTGCGCAAAAATTAATCATGAGGGATACGCAAGAGGGTGGACACAATTACATCAGGCAGGTACATCCTAGCAAATAATAACACACCTCTGGAAACTACACTTTTTTATCTGGCTCAAAGCGAAACACATTTTCTCTGTTGCACACCGGACAATAAAGGTTCGGGTAAACAGCTAAAGGCAGTCATTCATCATGTTGTCAAAGGCGGAGTAACGTCCCAGAATTCCTGGCATTCATTTGTTTGGGGACGATGAGCTTTGGTAGATTCGTACTCTTCCTGTGAATCAAATGAATTTCACTCCCTGGTGGGAGGTATGTGGGAGAAAAAAAATTAAGGTATCCGAGTACCCTAAAATCATGATTTTTTTAAAAAATTGACAAATTCTTTTTATGATTTTATTTTATAGGCTATCTTATTAGCTTAATAACAATACCAAGTTTTTTTTTTTTTTCCCTCTACTATAACAAAAACTACAAGCGTTTTAGTAAAAGCAGATGTCATAACTTTACACAAGGTGTCAAACTTTAAAATGTGTTTTACTCGAAATGTGTTTTTTTTTTCGAAAAATTCAAACGGGGACAGCGATTGCTCAAAATATTTTTTAAATAATTGGCTGAAATTTTTTGCTTATGTTCTGCATAACAGTAGAAGTGTTTTGATCTTCAGATTTTTCAATTACTGTTTTATTTCAAAATTTGCAGTCCTTTATGTGAATATAGTCAATGTTTTTTTAAGAAATTTCGTATAATGACTAAGATAAAGTGCTCTAATTTTGGTAAAAATTAAAATATCTCTTATCCTGAAGGTCATTTCAAACACGAATAATAAAGTAACACATCAAAATTGAAAAATTGAGAATTTGTTCATAAAAATCTTTGTACAGAGCGGGCCGCGTTTATGTAATTTTTTGTACATTTTTACTAGTTTTTTCCCATTTTAATAACAATAAATTTTTTTTCTCTTATCAATTTTAGAATTTTTTCCTTAAAATATACTAAATAAATATAAAAATCACAAAAAAAACCCATATCTCCATTTTTTCAAAAAAAAAAAAGTTGTCGCAACACTAGTCGGATACCTTAAGTGAAGTCAAAAAGAATTTATTTGTAGAGTAAAGGCTCAAGCGCATTCAGTGTATATACAAGGGGAGGGTCAACGGGTCGGAACCCCCCCCTCTCTCTTAATTTTTTTTCCGATTAATTATATATTTTGTATACTACGTAAAATTTAATTAAGTATTTGTTATTAATAATTTATTTTATTAATTAATGCTACATATTTATTAAATAGTTTTATACAGTTTTTTGTTCCTTGCAATCGATAAAAATCGAAAAGAATATGTTTGTCGGGGTATTAGGGTATGGTACGAAAATGGTGGATTTTCGACCCTCGTCCCTCCTCCATCCTTGAAAAATTCATGAGTGTGCCACTGAGCACAGTAATAGGAAAATCCATTTTTCACATACACCAAAAAGCAAACATTTAACTAGTTATCGTTATGAATATTTAAAAATGTTACCACATTTTAGTTTATTATATAAATATTTTATTTTTTATTATTCCTATCTTATTTTTTTTTCTTCAACTCATGCATAATTTGTTTGTGACACTTCGATATTTTCCGACACTGATGTTTATAATCAGAATTCATTTAGTACTCCGATTGTGGCAGCATATTAAAAAATTAATAGACAGATTGGGTAATAAATATAACATATACAATTTTCTTTTGGCGATTCAAAATGAAATGAGATTGTGAATAAAATTTTTACCAACAAAACTACAACATATAGTGTCACTATCATAAATTGTTAAATGGACACACCATAAGGAGTGAGAGTTTATATTAACGTCGCATTATATCAGTGCTTCTCAAACTTTCAATACTGGCGCCCCCCTTTTCGATCTCAATTTTTATCGCGCCCCCCTTATACATTAATAATGTACTGAATGCAATAATAATGAACTTTGATGCTAAAGCTACAATAGGTGATCTTAATTATAAACCATAAAAATTAGTAACATAAGTATTAAATTTTGTATACTACTTTTAAGTAATAAATAAATAAATAAATAATATAATAGGATAATTATTATGGGTGTTATTTTTCCTTTCTCTAATTTTTAAATTGAACATATTGCAAAATGCGGTGGCTGCTTAGAAGACAAAATATAGATATCTGTGTTAAATATAGAAAAAGAACTCAGAGGGTCAATTTCTAATCATAAGCATTCCTTATAAAAACTTTGCTTTCCAAGACAAGCCCATGGAAGTCATTAATATTTATTAAACTTGTTCTTAATTTATTAATAATGAATTAGTTATAAACTACTATGGAGCACTTACATTAAAAGTATACCGGCTGAAGTACCCGCTTGCACGAGTTCATTTATAAGAAAATAAAACATTATTGAAATAATCGCTGAATTTTGTAAGGAGTGTAAAGCCAAGTGCACGACAATGTTTACAAAAATGTAAAATGATTTTTTTTAAATGATTGCTCAAAGTATAATTAGTTTAAAGCGAACTATAATTTTAAGCCTTACAGAATTATCATTTAGAATTGATGTTGAATAATGAAAAATAATATAAAATTCAGATGAAGAATAATTGTATTATTTTTAATATTTAAAGCGAAAAGACTTCAACATGTTTTAACCCTGGAGCAGGCGCGCACTCGATACTAATGGTCCAGCGGAGTTATTGAGTCACCCCAATCCTTTTTTATAATTATTTTTATAGTACACAATTTTAAAATCGTAATTCCAGTGAATAATTTAACTATGAGAAAGTTTACTTACCAACTTTCAATGACTTTTCAATTTTTCTTTGGTAACAAATAAACAGTTTTGCCAGAATTAACGATTTCATAATCTATGTGTCCCGCGTGACCACTTCCGGGTAAAAAGTGTATTCATTATGATAATATATATATGTTACTAATAAAAATTTTGTAAAACGTTTTTCTTTGTGCTTTATATATTTTAGAATACTCTTAAATAATCTCCGTGGTTTTCCAAATATCATAAAACTCTTTTCATGGAAAAAAGCGCAACAGAGAAATACATTACTTACAACTTCCCTAAATGAGAAACAAACACATAAGAGAGGGGTCATAAGTAACTGTACCAATAACTTAGAAGGTCAAACAGATTACAGCTATAATGTGCAGTATTTCAAAAATAATGACAGTGATGAATTTTTTATGTTCCTAAATTTTTTCGATTCTGGGTACGGGATCTGTTTTTTCTCTGAATGAGTAGTATGTTAGGATTAAAAAGGAAGCGTAATAAAAAAATCTCTTATCATTGGATTACAGAAAATCAAATAAAAGTTTTTTTGTTTGGTTATAGGCTCAAATATAGCTAATTAGGTATTGAAGAAGTTTTTATTTTTGATGACTTAATATCGCGCGTGCGCCTATAAAATTATATAAGAGTAAAAGTGCATTTTTTATTATGTCTGAAAGCATTTTGTTTTACTTCATTCCGGTAAATTAAATATTTTTAAATCTTTTATTTTCGATATGCTCACGCCCCCCTCGTAAGGTTATCACGCCCCCCAGGGGGCGCGCCCCACAGTTTGAGAAACACTGCATTATATACAAACTAGTGGGTTATTGGTGACGGACTTCGTAATTCAGAACCTCGGTCAAGTGATGAGGATGAAACCCGGAGCTGGCACCCCCTCTCAAAACTACCACACCATATAAAGGGCAAACATTTGAGCCTCAATAGATTTAACGTGCATCAGAGAGTGAGAGAGTGAGTGAGTGAGTGAATATTAACGTCGCACTGTTCAGTCATACGAGGGCTTTTGACGACAAACCACGTAACTTTGAACCATGGTCAAGTGAAGTGGACGACACCTGAGCTGACACCCCATAACGTGCATCAGCCGCTCTAGACTGCGGATGTTTTTGACTCGAAACCGCGACACGTTGGCTACGGGTTTGTGACCATAGCCACTAGTTTCCCACAGGCCCGAGACACCACAACGAGAAACGTTTTGAAATTTGTGCACGAAAATATACAAGATATTATTTGAATGTTTAAAAAGCTATCAGGGGTCCGGTGTTCTATCCTCGGGTTGGGCAAGATCGACTCAGCCTTTCATATCTTCAGTCGGTCAATAAATGAGCACTAAGCGTGTTTTGTAACTGAACACAGGGGGTTTCACGTCAGACTGACTACCTGATCGAGACATCTGCTCAAGCACCTCAGCGTCAAAGGTCTCGTATACTGAGATAGGCATTTTCTTGGCCCTCATGGGTTGTTGCACCGCTGAGTTCAGTTTAGTTTAAAAAGCTAGACGAAGGCTATTGGCAGAACGTCATTAACCATGATCAAGTGAAGATGATACCTAAGCTGACAACCCAATCTCCAAGCTTCCCTATCAAACCAACGTGAATACTTAAGGCCTTATCACACGTACAGGTTTAGAGCAATTTTTCGTCCAACTCGTACAATTTTTACTCAGTTGCCATAGCAACGGCTCCAAACAACTTTTTCCCAGTGAGTTGCTTGAAATTCCAGCCAATGGGGTTCTTCGGCGTAAACAAGATGACGGCTTCGGTTTCATCAAACGCATCAAATATGGCAAAAAAATTTTAAACAGAATGGTGCTCCATTTCTGTTTACGACTATCAACAAAAGCACACGCGAAATAAAAAAAAATAATATTGGATTTTTGTTTACCGAAGAAGAAAAAATGGCGAATATCTTTTCAATGTGGAGATAGAGCTCGGCTGACGTATGAGTATGTAGTTTTGTTTACGGCAACCCTTCACCCTCAGCTGGGTGAAAAACTGTCCTAAGCGGTTGCTCGAAATATGAGTGTGTGATAGGGCATTTAGAAACTCTATAGATTTAAGTGAATCAGCCTCTCTGTATTGCGGAACTCGAATGCATGACTCAACAGAAGTAACTCTGTTCAGGAATTCGTGACTCTGACTACTTAGTTACCACGGCCTTTAGAAGTTATTCCAAAATACAACTAATAAATCCACTGACTTAATCAAAAAGTAATTAGTTTTGGTTCTTTTTGTTACACAAGCAGAATATTGTGACATTTATTTTTTGACAAAAATCTCTTCCGAGATTGTAAAAAATATATTTTATGCATACAGGGTGCTCCAGGATCATTAGAACAAACTTTAAGGGGATAGTAACGGACATCACAAGGATTCAGATTTCCATAACAACCCTAGATCAAAAACATCTTCGTTCGGTGCTAGGTGGCGTTGTTCACAAGAGCATTTAAGGAAACAGACCTGCATTACCACAATCATTTGAAATGTCATAGACTTCAGAGGAGTACGGAACGTTTAACAAACACCGAGTTGGCAGATATGCACCTAATTTACGGATTGGTAGAAAGAAATGCACGAACAGAAGAAACATTGCATTGGGAAAGGTACATATAACGGATGTTTGCTATAATTTGCATCACAATTTATGTAAATATGGATCTTTACGAGGTAATGGGCATAGTGAGGGTGGACCACTCAATCAAACACATTTTGGCAATATTGTCTGATTTGACGAAATTAATCGACGGTATAATGCGTACGTTCCTAATTTTATAAATAAATAAAAATTAAGAATACAAAAATAAATTATTAGAAAACGAATCAATTTCGTTTTCTAATCCCAAAAACATAACAGAAGATTAGTGATCGCTAAAATGAAACATTTCAGCAGTTCAATCAAAGCTGGTCAGATACCGTAATTCTTTCTTTCGAATTCAATTTGTATGTTGAAATTCTATCATGGTTACAGTCAAGCGAGTAACGAAATAGTTAAAATTACTCATAGTTTCATCTCAAAACTCAATTAAGAAAACCTTTTTAAGTTCACACGAGACACATTTCTCAGAAAATGGATATAAATTGTACTACTTTAGTAGTAGAAAAAAGCCAACAAGAGCGTGCAAATAATATGAAATGCGGAAAGCATACCAACGATTCACCGTACTAACGTACTGTTCAAGTCTTATTTCAAACTAATGTCTAACAAGCAAAGCAGCAAAATAAAGACTGAATTATCTTCCAACATAATAATTCACCGTAAACTGACTTCGGTATCTTTATAAAGCTTTATAAATGCTCTTTACGCCAAAAATTGGCACTAAATCTATCTTCCCATGTAACTGCAGTACTGCCAACACTAAAACTCAATTGTAGTTCGGGCTAAATATTTTAAACATGAATAGACAAACCGCGTTGTGAACAACTCCACCTCGACGAGCTACGTTGGAAGGTAAATTAATTATAGATCGCGTTTCAGAAACTTTCTTGCATATTTAATCAGCGTCGCAGCCAATTAGCGTTCGGTTAGGTGTTCTCTCTGCCAATCAAGTTCCTTAACCTGAGGTAAGAAAAGTCAGAAGTTTATGCTTAGGTTGAGATTTTGATATGCGACAGGAAGTCCAACAGAATTTCGAGAATGAAGAATAGAAGTCGTATTATCAATTTTAAATTGTTCTTAAAGTAATTAAGAGATTACAGAGTATTCTAGGAAAACAATAAGAAGGAAAAATATTAAATAAAAAGAGTTACTTACATCAATTTTTAAATCCCATGTATGCGATTTTGAAGTACCTTTACGGGAGATTGCATATGTTAAGGTTGCTAGTTGAGGGGCTTTGCAAGGGTGATATATTGACAAAACGAGGCTTTCAAGGGGAACTCTAATATGTTTTGAAAAGAAAAAAATTATTTTCTTTAAAGTATTTTATTTATTCATAACATTCCTTCCAACGAATTTCGCAATTCAATTCGTCCTCGATTTAATGAATTTCACGACTCAACGAATTTTTCTTTTCTTACACAAATAAAATGAAGGCAAAAACTCCCCTATTTAACGAATAATAAACCCCGAATTTACGAATTATTTCAACATCCGAAAAACTTTTTAATTGGTTTTGATTAGAAAATATTGGACATTTTTTCCCCCAAAAGACATAATTTTTGGCAGGAACAGAAAAAGACTTTTCTTGTAAGAACAAATTTCGACGGAGAAGGGTGCAGCTCATTATTACACTTTACAGGTGCAGATGAATGATGAATGTACCCTATCGAGGGAATTCTGAATAGGACAAGATATTCTTTTCTTATCTCATCCCACTCCCCAACGCGGGGGATAATTTAAGAATTTTCATCTTAAATTAGAGAAAAGATGGCTTGTTATACATTCGGTTTGCGAGAAAATTTTGTTTTTTAAAATTTGAGAATGAATAACGATTTTGATGTAGAAATTCATAATGAAACTTCTATCAAAACTGTTACATTTTTTAATACTTTGCATTGTTTTGAAATAGTGAAATAGTTAGGAAATAGTTTTTTTTCTCTGCATAAAGTTGAAAAAGAACTCTTTCTCAAAATGAAAATAAAAAAGATGGTCGAACTAACGAGCGTAGCGACGACAGCATCAGGCGTACCAATGATACGGGGCCCCTAAGCTACATGGGCCCCAACATGTGTAATTACAGTACCACTACATCTTTTCTAAAAAAAGGGCCCCCGAAAAAGTCTTGATACTGGGCCCACTCAGAACTAGCTACGCCAGTGGTCAAATATCGATTAGTCAGTATTTTAAAATTTCCAATTAACTGGAGCGTAATAATTCACTATTAGTGTTTTTAGCTGATGAATTAAAGTTTTTGTTTAGTTATTTTTATCCTACAATTTCCAAAAAGTAAATTTAAAAAATTTATATTTTTGGGGGGAACACGATGTAACGAATAAAATGTACAGCACTGATTAATGTGTAAAATGGGATTACAAATACTTAATATAAGAGCATTATTTAAAAATATCGAAACAAATTTTAAATGTCAATACAACATGAACTGAAAACAAGTAATATAAAAGAAAAATTAAGTCAATTCCCCTACTTAGATCAACAATGAAAAAATTTATTTTAGCTACTTTTTATTAAATATGAAATTTCAGTTCAACTGAATGCTTTAAAACGTGAGAAAAAAAAAAAACCCTTTTCAAGATTTGACACTACTCGCCAAAATTGATGCCAACGTGGCTTTGTTTGTAATTCTTTAAATAATTAGTTTCAATCAATTAATTTTTATTAATTATAATTAAATCATTGTATTGTCATCCAAAATAATCATGCATATAAAATTTCAGCTCAATTGAGCGCTTTAAAATGTATTTTCCTGATGATTGAAAATTCCACCAAGATAAATAAATAAATATATAGAGAGTGTGAGCTAATAGTAGGAATTGAAAAAAAAATGATTCACATTTAAAAATTAAAATTAGTGGTTTAAAGCAATGCTCTTCATTTTTTACAATAATTATAATGTTATTACTTGAGCATTAATTAAAAGGTGTGACAAATCTATACGGAACTTTATCACTAACCTTCTGAGTCGTTCTTTTTAGGGAAATTTAATTCCCTACCTATTTCCAATCAACTCCAAAAAGAGGACAGGATTCCTTGTTATATATGCAGATTAGATAAAGTATTTAAGTCAAACGGAATAGTAAAGTTGGAGCAGTAGGAGAAAGATTGAAGTTGAAAGTTATAGTGAAGTTAAATTGAAGATTTCTTGTTGAATAATTTAATCTCAAGAAGAGTTGAGATTCCGTGTGGTAAATATTGATTTATAATTAAAGTCTCATTAAAGATTTATTTTAGGAGTGAAATTAAAATTAAATGTTCAATAAGAACATTAAATATAATTCTGGGATCTCTTATCGTGGTAATCTCTGCGTGATCGATATTATAATTGTTAATTAATTGGATCATTAATTATTTAAGTTAATTTAAAGGATATTACCTTTAAAACCTCATAATACAAGTTAGATATATTTGTTAATAAGTCTTTGATTCTATTTGGGAAAGATAACCAAATAAAGAAAGTTATTTATAAAAATGGCTACTGGTTCTTATCTGACTCCTATTTATTCTCGTTCTCAAAGTGAGGTCCTAGGAGATCATCACAAAGGTTAACTTATTTAAAATTTTCTCCAAAAAAAAAAATCCAGTTCCTTAAATTTCCTTTTTTCTTTATCTGACTAAAAAATTAATCTGTACATTTCAGCGCGAACAGAATTCTGCTAAGGTATTTTTATTCTTAAATTATTCATAATCTCAAATTTTGCTAAAGAATTCTGTGAATTCGGAATACCAAAACTTTTTATAAAATATGTAATTGGTTTAACGCTGTAAACATTTTTAAAGGATTTATTTCTGCAGTGTTTTTGATAAATTTGGCATTAGTGTTAACTTTTTTAAGAAACTTAAGGTTTTAGACTTAAGGTTAAAGGCGAATATTTTTTTTTAAAAGAAAAGGAATTAAAAGGTACGGGGATGAAATCTTTTGTAGAAAGTAATTTATTATTTTTTAAATATTAAGTAACAATTAGTGGATATTTTTAAATAGATAGAATAATTTTTTGATCGAAGACCTAGAACTAATATTTTATTAGAATGGACTACAGCAGTGTTTCTCAAACTGTGGGGCGCCCCACCCTAGGGGAGGCGCGGTATTCCTGCGAGGGAGGCTCGAGCATATTGAAAATAAAAGATTTAAAAAAATAATTTTTTGGAATGAAGAAAAACAAAATGCTTTCTGACTTAAAAAATGCAATTTATATACATAATCTGGTGATCATCAAAAAAAAAAAAACATTCCACTTCAAACGTTCATTAGCTATCTTTGATCCTATAACCAAATAAAAAAGGATATTTTGTTTGCTTTACTTGAATAGGCGTTGAATAGGCGTTTTCTTTTGGGCGTCTGGACTGTAAACAGTCCTCAATCCCATATCGTGAGAGTCTATGATGCTGGGCATGGCAAAAGTGGTGTTTTCCATTCTGCTGAGTGGCATGATGGCGATTGGTCGAGCGATGGAATCCGGGAGGCGTGGCTATGGTTCTTCATCTGGGTGGAAAGTTTTTGAGTTTTTTGGCTTGGCTGAGAGCTAAGAGATTGCTCTCTGATTGGATGCTGGGTACAGTGAACATTGACTCCGATTGGCTGCCCCGGGGGCTGAGATTTAAATTATGGGGAGGAGCACGTCCAGTGGGGAGAGCAGGAGAAAAATATTGACAAAAATTAAGAAAGTGAAATTTTAGTAATTACGGTGTGCAATAAAAATTGCACGAGAAAATAGAATTACGGGGGGTTATAGGAGTCAAGAAGAATTCTTCTTGGTCTCTTTGTTTTGTAATTAGGGGTATATTGTGATAAATTTTGCATATTGATATTATTGGTTGTTTCTAAATCGTTAAAAAAGTTAATTGCGATATTCTGAATATGAGATTTGAAACTATTAATTTTAAGAGCTTTACGTATGTCGTCATTACGCATATATCTTATGGCTTTGACGATCATACGTATTAAAGAATTTTGCAGGGTATCAAGTATATTAATATTTGTTTTAGCGGCATAACCCCAAACTGGACATGCATAAGCTAAGATGGGAGTTTGCTTTACTGTAATCACACGATGAGAGATTTTTTTTATTACGTTTCTTTTAACTCCCTAAAATACTACTTTTGACTATCATATATTTGACCTTCAAACTTACTGGTATGTTTCACTCCATCTGTTTTTCTTTTAGGAAAGTGTAAATAATATTTTTCTAATGCTTTTTTTCCATGTGATTGAGTTATATGATATATGGATAAGCATATTGAGTACTTTGAAGGATTATTTGGCCAACATATAATGCATAACGGAAAACTTTTTACGCAATGCTTTTTTAGAACTAATATCCATATGTTTTATTGAATACACTTTTAACACGGGATAGGCCGCGGGATGCGTGGAGTCATCTGATGTTCACGAAATCGTTAATTTTGAGAAAACTGTTCATTTTTTACTAATGACCTTGACAGAGTATCCTCCAATAAGACAGTCTTAATGGGAACTGAAATGAAGTTATCACATTTCGCCCTCTTTTTTTTGGGAGGGGGAAGTTGCAAACGTTTTTTATACAATCAAGTTACTAGTTTTGATCGAGTTCCCTGCGCGACCACTTTTGTTCCAAAATATTTTCTATGCAGATGCTTTATGTCCTTTATTACGGGAACGCAGATTTGGAGCATTTTCATTAGTTATATTGGACTTTTTCTCAAAAAATCGAAGAAAAATTGGAAAGTCCTTGAAAGTAGGGGTAAGTATATTTTCTCTTAATTAAATTATTCACTGGAATTGGGATTTTTATCGTGTATAGTAAAAATAATTATAAAATAAATTATAGTTTAAAAAAAACTAAAAAAACACGCTTTTATAGTGAATCGAACTAAAAATTTAAAAAAATGAAAATATATATTACTTAAGGTATCCGACTACGTTCGGAACCGTGATTTTAAAAAACGCATAAATGGATAATTTCCATGATATTTAGTGTCAATCAGATTAGAATACATGCATAAAATTGTTTTCCAGACATTTTGACAAAAAAATTATTTAAATATAATATTTTGGCAAAAAATTAACGTAGAATAATCTTTTTTTCAAATGTTCTAATTTTGTGAAAAATGCTTCTAATAGAATAATATTTTGCCTGTATATAGCTCAGACCTCTGTTCAGAGGCATAACTAGAACTTTTGAAAAATTCACTTTATTTTCAGAGTTACCACCCATTGAAATAATTATCGGCGTCTCTTCTTAAAATTGCTCCCCTCTGTTGTCGAAAAATATGAATAAACCCACTTCTAAGTTATGTATTTCAAAAATTCTAGTTGAGCCTCTGAACAGAGGTCTGAGCTATATATACAGGCAAAATATTATTCTATTAGAAGCATATTTCACAAAAGGAGAACATTTGGAAAAAAGATTATTCTAAGTTAATTTTTTGCCAAAATATTGTATTTAAATACATTTTTTTATCGAAATGTCCTTAAAACAATATTATGCATATATTCTATTCTAAGTGACACTAAATATCATGAAAATTATCCGTTTACGCGCTTTTGAAAATCACGGTTCCGAACGTAGTCGGATACCTTAAAAGTAACATATATATATATATATATACAAAATTTAATACTTATCTTGTTAATTTGTATTGTTTATAATTATGATCGTATTGTAGTTTTAGCACCCCCCCAAAGTGCATTATTATTGCATTCAATACATTAGTATTTGGGGGGGGGGCGATAAAAATTATGATTGAAAATTGGGTCGCCAGTAGTTAAAGTTTGAGAACCACTGTACTACAGGGATACCTCCTGTAACATTATTTGAGTAATTACATGTAAAATTCATCACCGAAGCTGCATCGTCCAACACTTCATGTATGAAATCCTCAGATTTTGATAAACCTGCATCTCTCGCAGCTTCCTGGTAAGCTGAGTATTTAGTTCCGTTGACCGTTAAAAGCCTTCGTATGAGACAACGCTTTTCTTCTCACGCAATGATTCCAGTCAAGGCAAACGTTGATATATTTATCTGCGAGAGCTTGCAATAATGTACTATCGCAACCGTATGGCGGTATTTTATGAAACGAAGCACATGGTTGCCAATTCAGCGTGAATAACACCTGCGTAATCATGGTTGCCAACGATCTAATATTTTAAAACATTTCTATTATGCATAGTTTTATTTAAATAAAAATTCTAAGAAAATAATGCGAGGAACTTTTAAAAATGAGCGATAAAATGTTTTATTACATGAATTTCATTCTCCATTAACATTCTATAACAAAATTATAAAATTAACACAACTAACAGCTCCAAAACTTTAAAACAACCAATACAAATTGAATAAATAAAGGGGGAGTACTAGCATTTATAAAGAGTGTTTTTTTTTCAGGTATAGAAGTTTAAGTTGGCATTACTTTCCAAGATGGTGACCGATTTAACAGCTGTCAAGTGATTTATTCTCAGTTTGGTTAGGCAATTCATCAAAACGATCATCAAGCAAGGCGTAGATTCGTCGAATGGGCCCAAAACGAGATTACCGTTGTTCCCGATTTTCATAAGCGAATTTTGTTTAGCGATGAAGCGCACTTCTGGTTGAATGGCTACGTCAACAAACAAAACTGCCGCATTTGGAGTGAAGCTAATCCACAAGGGTACGTCGAAACACCGTTACAACCACAAAAACTGACTGTTTGGTGCGCTTTATGGGCTGGTGGAATCATTGGTCCGTACTTCTTCAAAAACGATGAAGGCCACAACGTTACGCCGGTATAGAGCCATGATTACTAACTTTTTCATTCCCAAATTGAACAATCATGATGTCCAGGAGCTGTGGTTCCAACACGACGGCGCAACATGTCACACAGATCGTGCCACAATTGATTTATTGAAAGACACGTTTGGTGACCGCCTCATTTCACGTTTTGGACCTGTGAATTGACTTCCGAGATCTTGTGATTTAACACCGCTAGACTATTTTCTGTGGGGCTATGTAAAGTCATTGGTCTATGCGGATAAGCCACAAACGCTTGACCATTTGGAAGACAACATTCGCCGTGTTATTGCCAATATACGGCCCCAAATGTTGGAAAAAGTCATGGAAAATTGGACGTCCAGATTGGACTACATCCGAGCCAGCCGTGGCAGTCATATGCAAGAAATCATATTTAAACTGTAATGCCACAAGATTATCTTTCGAATAAAAAAATTCATGTCAATCGAATACTACATCGTTGTTTTATTGCAATTTAAAGTTCTATACCTCTAAAAAAACACCCTTTACTATAAAGAGTACTCAATTTTCACTTTGATCATGTTCAAACCCCTTAGTGTTAAAGCTAACATGTAATTCATGCTATTTAAACTTTCCCTGAGCAAGAGTTGATAATTTGCAAAAGAACACATTAATTAAGTCGAGTTCAGAAATTTGTTTTAAATTAAACCTTAGAACTTTAAATATTTTTGAACTAAATAAAGTTAATTATCTTAAAATTCGAATAATTTTTCACTCGGGAATAAATGCAGGGCAGTTTTTAACGAATTCCAAAACGGTAAAAACAATTAAGATTTATATTTATGATGTTCCGCAGTCCCTTGGCATCTTTGAAACAAAAAAGAATGACAGACGTTTCAAAACATTAAAAGGGGGGAATAAAATGAATTATTTGTCTTTACGTCGGTGACAATGATCGTAACGCAAGAACAAAAGCGTTTGGAATTCAGATCGTCTGCGGTAAATCTTCATTTTCTAGTCATCGAAAACAATGGCGAGAGCATTCAAAAAAATAATAATGATGGAAGGTATTTTCGCTCGTGAAAAAATCCAAACAATTCATTTTAAAACACATATGAACAGAGGCGGATTAAGTTAGTTGGAGGACCCTGGCGGTAAAAGGTTTGAAGCCCATGGACTGAAGAGTCAAAAAACTAAAATAGTGAAAAGATTCTTCGAACTTAAATTCTCAAAATAAAGCGTATAGCTGATAATAAAATTGAACGGCTCAAGATAAATCTTGACTTAAAAAAATAAATAAAAACCTTACTAAACAGCTTGCAATTTTGCTGTAAAACATTACGTCTTGATTTCTTTTTGGCAAATTCATCCATTTTTTGCCGTATCTATTTGTTCAAAAAAATCTTGTTTTATATGTAATATGTCTAGGCTGTTCAACTTGTCTTCTCTCCCATAGCACTTAAATAATTTTTAACGCGCCTTAAAACTGAAAAACGGAATTGTTAAAAACAGTTTTTAAAAGTATATCTGCACATTAGGAAAAGTCAATGCCATTTCTCTTGCAACTCGATAAATTTCAAGTGGGGTTTTCATTGTATCTTTGTTTTCCTTTAACAATCATAAAAATTGATCCAATACATCGTGAACATTAAAAGAATGAATATCGTCTTTATAATACAAATCTGTTAGTTTCTGTATTAGATTTTTTTTTAATTTTAGGTAATAATCTCTCGTCAAAAAATACAGTTAAATGTTCTATAACATTTTCATATATCTCAGCTCTTCGGAATAGTTCTGCTACTGTCCTATCGCATATCACAGGACGGCGAACCATTGGCACGCATGCCATTCATGGCACGCGACACAATATTTTGGGCACGCCAGCGATAAAAATTTGGTTTGCATTTTATTTAAAAATTACAAAGTTCACTATGAAGTTTTACGAGCAAACGCGAGTGATTTCTCACTGAACGGCTGGTAGCCTACTCGTTTGTTGTCTTGTCTTAGTTACGCCATGGAGTACAATTTCTTATGGTGAAACTCTTGTCTACGCATAGTTTAATTTCATTGACACAGATGTATTTTAAAATTTATTTGTGTTATATTTACGATTTTTGTGTGTTATTTAATACGGCTAGTTCAGCAAAAGAATAAAAAGAGCAAGGTAGTATATGTAACAGAGAATTTCAAATTTGATAAAATGGTATTTTGAAACAAATCGCAAATTCCCTTGTCAAAAAAGTGAACCACAGCAAAAATAATTAATTGCTTAAAAAACGATTGGGATATGATTCCAACTGAGCATGCATTCCACTTAAAATAATATCTTACAATCCTAATACGAGTTATTTGTCATCCTATCTGCAACAACAGAGCTCATTAATGTTAATTTAATTCGAATTACCCGTATAACTAAAACATTTGCAACTACACAGTGCGAAAAGGTATTTTTTCGTAGTAAATAGAATTTTGTGTGTGTGTGTTCTGAGTATTTAGTTTTATTATTTTTCCAAATTCACAAGCTAAAATTATTTGACGGCACATCTCTATACCTCATTAAACACTTCTTTAGAAAAAATGGCATGTTGATCCATAAAGATTCACCTGGCACAAAATGAACTTTTTGTGGGAATTTCCCCCTTCTTTCAAATTCATAAGCGACTTCATTGCTTCTTCCTGCAAGCTTGTCTAGCTTCTTTTTTCAAACGAGAGCCCTGATAAATGAGTTGCTTCATGTTCCAATTTTCCAAATTCATTTCCGAAGAATTTTTGGATATAATTTTCTAGATATTTTAGTAAACTAGATCCTTTTAATAATTCACAATCAACTCATTGCAATGATTTGCTGGTAGCATTTATTTTCTGGAATAAGGTATTCCAAATCACGGTCATTAGGTAAATTTCATATTTGTCCATCTGTTTCAAAAGGGAAGTTGCCACCAGTAGTGTAGCCTTTTTTCCTCATTCGTATCACGGATTTCACAGCTAGGGCATCTCTTACATGCCTATAACCAAGTCTTAAAGCTCTTTCGGCATCTGCTTTTGCTGACCATCATGTACCCGAAACGTTTTTTCAACTATATTGCATGTTTACTCTTTTCTAGAATTTTGTTTAATATTCGCCAGCGATGGGTTGATAAAATCAACTCATCACTGCGTCAACTCATCAGTGGTCAAGCAACAGCCTATTGGAGGGCCAAGGTTTACTGTGCCCATCTTATTTTTCGTGAACTTGGGCACTGAGGTGCATAAGCAGCTATTCCGGTCAGGTGGTCAATCTGACGCGAAATCCCCAGTGTTTAGTTCCCAAGCAAGCTTGATACTCATTATTTTATCTATCCATTGAAGGGATGAAACGCTGAGTGGACCTTGCCCAGCTCGGAGTTTGAACATCGGACTTGTGGCGTGGAAGCGCGATACGCTACCACTCGGCCACTGAGAGGGGGAGTTGATACAGAAAAAGAATTTCTGTTCAAGCATAACATGTTTAATCACATATGTATAACTTTTTCCTGCAAAATGTTCTACTAAATTTAAGGAGTCACTGGAAGAAAGAATATAATCTGCACTTGGACTGTTTCTTAATATGTGACTGTAGACCTGAGTATTACCTGGACATATTGGACGCATTATCACACACACGCACACACAATTGATAGTTCTCTATAATTTTTAAAATCCAATCCAAATTCAGCTAAGTTCTAATACTTGTTGTTCTAAATATGAAAGATATGTTCTTCTGTGCGAAAAAATTGTACACATCTTGTGGTATAAATTGCTCAAGTTTGGCGCCCCTCCGACCGCCAACCGCTTAAGGTATCCGACTACGTTCGGAACCGTGATTTTAAAAAAGCGCATAAATGGATAATTTTCATGATATTTAGTGTCACCCAGATTAGAATACATGCATAAAATTGGTTTAAGGACATTCTGACAAAAAAATTTATTTAAATATAATATTTTTGCAAAAAATTAACTTAGAATAACCTTTTTTTTTCAAAATGTTCTCCTTTCCTAAATAATCCTTCTAAAATAATAATATTTTGCTTATTTAAAGTAAAGACTTCTCCAGAGAGTCTAAATTTCTTTTTTTTTTAAAAAAAATTCACATTATTTTCAAAGTTACCACCAATTGAAATAATTATTGGTGTTTTTTTTTCTTAAAATTGCTCCCCTCTGTTGTTGTAAAATGTAAATAAACCCACTTCTAAGTTATATATTTCAAAAATTCTAGTTGAGCCTCTGTAGAGAGGTCTGAGCTATATACAGGCAAAATATTATTTTAATAGAACCATTTTTCACAAAAGGAGAATATTTGGAAAAAAGATTATTCTAAGTTAATTTTTGGCCAAAACATTATATTTAAATAAATGTTTTTTGTCAAAATGTCCTTAAAACAATTTTATGCATATATTCTAATCTAAGTGACACTAAATATCATGAAAATTATCCATTTATGCGCTTTCTCAAATAACGGTTCCGAACGTAGTCGGATACTTTAATCCACCTCTTCATTTGAAGTGTTTATATTTTTTCATAATTGTACTAGTTAGTAACTGCTCCCTTCGCTGGGATTTTCATTATACATTGTATGACTATATATTGTTTTTATTTTTTATCTAAGTAGTCCTACGATTAAGCTTTTAATGCGTTGAAACATATTTTTATGATTTCGCCTCTTGATTCAGGATCTGAATATCTAAAACGGAAGTACATTGATCTTAAATGCTTCCGTAAGCCCTCCACTTCGGAGTCTATTTCTACAAACTCCATTTTTGCAGGATTTCTAATCAACAAAAAGAAGAAAAAAAACATACTTGCCAAATTTCAAATCTGCAGGTGTAATTTTTGAAAAAATGGGATTTTTAATGGGATAAATTCAAGCGCCAAAATTTGGTAGCGGGAGCCGCTACTACATGGTGCAACCAAAGAAATGGCTCATATTCTTCGGGATTTGCAGTGCCTGAAAAAGCTTAGCTGCCAAAATGCAGTTCATTTGAGAGTGGGGAAAAATAAAAAGAGATAAATTAATGTGACGTCATTTGTCACATAAACAGATTGGCTGAAAACATGTGTTAGTAGTTATGTGACTACAACGTCACATAAGTTCCGCCCATTATCCTTGGGATGGCATCAAATAGGTTACCATAATTTGCAAATTCTTTGGTGATTAATCTCTGACACGCAGATAACATTCGGAGATAAACTGTGGAAAAAACGTAAGAAAACTTTCATCTTCAGTGATATACGTATAAATCCAGTTATACCATTGGAACTACTTTTGAAATACTCTTTACAGAGAAATTGTCTTCAAAATAAAAAAAAATGTCTTTCAGTGTTCCAAGAAACATCTAGAACCGAAAATTTTATCTTTTTCTAGGAAGCAGTTGATATCGAATAGTTTACGTTGACATGTCGCTTGGTATATTTCCCAGATTTTACTTTAAAAAAAAACAACTGCTGGTATCGGCAACATTAATTGGAATTCATGAGCTTTGAAAATCATATATTTTTGCCTCATTATGTAATATTTGGCTACGCAGGACGCTTCAAATATTTCTCGAATTTTGACAACCACAATTTTATTCCGAAACATCTAGTATTATTTCTAAAAAAAACCCCTTCAAATATATCGTTATGCACAAATATTGTTATAATATTTTCGATGATACTGCATGCGACACAATGAAAGTCGCAGCAAAGGCAACAAAATATTTCATCACGAATAAGAATCAACGGATATTGTATGTTTAAAATGAATTTTTGAAGAGTTTCCAAAAGAAATTTCTATGCTTGTTAAAAAAGTAAAATTCTGTACCGTATAGAGTATTATTTCCATATATGTTTTGAATTAAATGTACATTATGTCCGATTCTTTACTTCATAGAAAAAAAAATTCAAAAACGACAAGACAAGATCGTAAAAATTCAGAAAGGGCCGTAACAGTAAAATCTATCGTAAAATACGATTGTATAAATAGAAAAACATACATAATTCTACCAGAATTATTCAAAATTATTGGTTTTATCCCCAAAGAAGAGCCTAAAACACATTCGATCTTTTTTTTTTACACGATTTTTACGATTTCGCAAACGGAAGTAGACTCTATTGAATATACCCAATAAAACGCAGTAAGAAAAGTAAAGAAAATCTATAAATTTAAAAGTAAATCTACATTTGGCTCGGGGGCCGCATTGTGCAATCGAAGAACACCGGAAGCCTACATCTTTTTTAAATGATGGTATTCATTAGTTAACGTTACATCTCCGAAAGGTATTAAATATACGATAAGTAATATAAAAAAAATTAAGTCAATTCCTATTTAGGTTAACAAAGAAAATTTTTATTTTAGTTAATTAAATTTAAGTAATGAATTAATATTTGAAAAAAAAACTGTATGAACAATGTTCAGTCAGTAATTGTATCTATCTTTTGTAGCGAATGCCATCCGCCAACTGAGCACCTCCGCCAATGTTTTGATGTAACCCTCAGCAACAGTTGTTGTAGCTTCATCTTGGAACAGCGTGCGAATAGCACCGTTTCGAAATAAAACGAATTTCATTCCAAATGTCGCATCGTTCTTGAAAAAACACGAACCAGCAATTGCTTACGAACATTTGTTTAACACAATAAACAACAAGTGTCATCAGCTACAATATTAAAAAAATATATTTGAAGCCAAGAAAAATTCGTTAGAAAAACTTACTGGCACCATTTGTTGGTGTTAATTCTAATTACGTCAGAAATAAAGCAGATTAAATTAAAAATTTAAAAAAAAATAAAATTTAATTGATGATTTAATATTTGAAAAAAAACTGTATAAACATAGTGTCGTCCACTGCAAAATTAAAAAAAAAATTGTATTTGAACTTCGATGGATGGATAAGAAGTATTTTATTAACGATTATACATATATACACTGCTGGACAATTGCTAAGGACGGATCACAAATTGCTATGTAGCATAACATTAAGCGAGACATGAGACCTAGTAGGATAAAATATAGTTGCCACACTGTTCAGACATTAGAATAAAGAATATTTATTGTTCTGGAAAGTACAAAAGCTGTGAAACATCTGAAAGAAAAAAAATGTTCATTTGATCTGCGTACGGAGAAATGGAACAATGAATCTAAAAGTCAGAAAGCACCTTAAAGAAAGGTATCAGTACGGGATATGTCCACCGTGGAGTGTGATGCAACATTCCACACGTCGTACCATACTTTGCACAACATTATCCAGCAGCTGTTGAGGCAATTTATCCCATTCATCTGTGAGTGCACGGATGAGGGTGTTCTTGTTTGTCGGAGGATAGTTTCGACCAGCAACTTGCCTCCCCAAAGCATCTCACACATTTTCAATGGGGTTTAGATCTAGAGAACGCGCTGGCCATACGAGACGTTGAATACCCTCGCTGTCTAGACAATCCTGAACAGTGAGTGTTCGATGACATGTTGCGTTGTCGTCCATAAAAACAAATTTATCACTGACAGCACCACGGAAAAGACGATCATGAGGAAGTAGAACTTCATCAATGTATCGTTGGCCCGTCATAGTCGCATTCGCAACCACATGTAGGCGCGTGCGGCCATTGATCATGATGCCGGCCCACACCATGATACTGCATGTCGGATATCGGTCCTTTTCCTGGATATTTTCTGGACGATAAGCAGTACCACTCTCGCGCCAGATCAGTTGGCGTCTACAATCCAATGACAGACTGAACCTACTCTCATCTGAGAATGGTACGCATGCCCAGTCCTGTTCAGTCCAATTGTGATGCTCACGACACCATTGCAAACGGGCAGTACGGTGCTGTCTGGCCAATGGGACACACACAACAGGTCTGCGTACGTATAGTCCTCCTCCCCTCAAACGTCTGGAAACAGTTTTTCGGGAGATCTGCTTTCCTGAGGCAGCAAGAAACTGATTTGCCACCTGCTGAGCTGTGGTGCGCCTGTTCCTTTTTGCTGATAGGACGATATATCTGTCTTCTGCAGGCGTCGTACTTCTAACACGACCTCCCACGTGCCGTCTACTACACATTCCAGTAGTTTTAAATGACTTCCACAGCCGTGAAACAACGCTGTGAGCGATGTCGAACTCCCTGGCAACATCTGTTATTTTTCGCCCTTCTTCGATCTTTCCAATAATTCGGCCACGCATAAAATCATCTATGTGATGTCGGGAAGACATGCCAAAAATTTTAAGTTCGTCTATTAAATCTTTCCTGTAAAACTTTGACTTGAAACAACAACTGTCCACACGCGTCAAAACCTTTAAAGCTCTTATGAACGCTATCACGTGATGAACAGCCGTGGAAAAAAAATTTGCATACTCATACTTCTTACTAATATCCGGCACTTATTCTAATTTTCCACATTGTGCTTCCTTTCATTTTGTGGTTGCTATGGATGATAGTGTTATGCGTCCTTAGCAATTGTCCAGCAGTGTATATATATGTATATAAAATATCAAGTGAAAGAGTTGTACAACCATCAAAGCCAAAGAAGAAAGAAATTGGAGTTCAAGAGACAAAACAAAAATAGACACTAAAAGAGTCTTTGGACTAAAATAGAGACCTATTATGATTTCTAGAGCTTCCACTGAATTAGGCCAGTGAGTTAGGGTTAAGCAATGCTTTATGGATCATCCTTCCCCGTACAGCAGAAATTTTCGACTTAATAAAAAACAGAGCAATGTTGAAAAGTTAAGCCTATTTCTAACACACGTGGATGATAAACCAAACAGTAAATATGGAGAGAGTGAACCCAAAGTAGGAATTGAAAAGTCAATAAATATGTTAAATGAAAAAGTTGCAGTTTGTGATTCAATTTATTTACTGCACTAATTTCATATCATCAATAGCTACAAGCACATTTCATTGCAGAATTAGTTTGATGAAACAAATGTACTCTATATTACTATGCGGATAAGCCACAAACGCTTGACCATTTGGAAGACAACATTCGCCGTGTTATTTCCGATATACGGCCACAAATGTTGGAAAAAGTCATCGAAAATTGGACGTCCAGATTGGACTACATCCGAGCCAGCCGTGGCAGTCATATGCCAGAAATCATATTTAAAACGTAATGCCACAAGATTATCTTTCGAATAAGAAAAAATTCATGTCAATCGAATAATACATCGTTGTTTTATTGCAATTTAAAGTTGTATACCTCTAAAAAAAACACCCTTTACAAGTATTACGCTTAGTTAAACGCAATAAAATATGTGCCTTTTTTTCGGAACGTTTTTGGCAAAAAAATGACCACTTATGAGGTTAAAAACTTTACAGGAACTTTTAGCTTATACATGGAAATATACGGTATCTATATTTAATACTTTTTCAAATTTATTTTTGTGAAACCTTATACGGATGAAGTCCAATACTCCAATGTGTAATTAAATATGTATATTTGCCCCAAATCGATAAATTGCAACTCCATGAAATTTGCAGGAAGACTGAGCAAATAAATGCTTATAAGAGAAGTATATTAGCACGTATCTGTATCTCTTTTCCACAATAGACATTAGTTCCTGATTTATTGCCCTCATAAGCTATTTCTACTACGCGATAGTTAAAGTTTACATCCCTGCAAAGGCGAGGGGCGTACTTATATAAACAACCAGATTTGGAATCCTGCAGCGTTTTATCGATGCTCACGCGAGGTGAATCAGTACGATGTGTGTGGGGGGGGGAGCGATTTGTCAATGTTTGTCCCTGCACTCATACATACTTTACATTCTTCAATGTACTGTGGTCACGGAATAGTGGTTCTCTATTTTACAGGTGAATAAATATAGAACAGGATGTCATTTGGTGTAGGTCAAGAGTCAGGTTGGACGAAGATTGATGATGGAGGCTGACGGAATTAAGCCAGAGAGGTAGTGGAGTTGAATGGAGGTTCGTGCGTAATTGTGAAATAATTAGTAATATTTGAGTGAGAGAGTGAGTTATATTTACGTTGCTTTATAAATCTGAATAAAGACTATTGGCAAAGAATCTCATAATGTTGAACCATGGTTAAGAGACGAAAATGACGACGCCACTCGAGCTGATATAACTCCCTCTCCTAACTTCCACACCACACCAACGGAAGAACATTCAGCCTCGGCAAGTTTAAGGTATCCTAAAATCATGACTTTTTTAAAAACTGACTACATTTTATTATGATTTTATTTTATAGGTCATCTTATTAGCTTTATATAAATATCCTTTTCATTTTCCATTCACTAGATCAAAACCTACAAGTGTTTTAGTATATAAGCAGATACCATAACTTTACATAAGATGTCAAACTTTAAAATGCGTTTTACTCGAAATGTGTGTGTGTGTTTTTTTTTAAAAAAACTCAAACGGGGACAGCGATTGCTGAAAAAGTTTTGAAAATAATTTGCTGAAATTTTTCGTGTGTGTTCTGTGTAACAGAGGAAGTGTTTTAACCTTCAGATTTATCAATCACTGTTTTATTACAAAATTTACAGATCTTTATGTGAATATAATCACTGTTTCTTAAGCCATTTCATATAATGTATAAGATAAAGTGCTCTAGTTACTGTAAAAATTAAAATATCTCTTATCCAAAAGGTCATTTCAAAAAGGAATAGCAAAGGAATACATCAAAAGTGAAAAAATGAAACTTTGTTCATTTACTATTTGTACAGAGCGGGTCCTGTTTATGTAATTTTTTGTCAATATTTACCCATTTCTATCGGTTTAAGTAGTAATAATTGATTTTTTTCTCTCCTTAATTTTAGCCTATTTTTCTTAAAATGTGCTAAATCAGAGGTCGGCAACGCGGCGCCCTTAAACTATTGTTAATTTAGACAAGAAATTCAAAACGTAAATTTTAAAATTCCTAGAATCTACTGTACGTCAACGGGGACGCGCTTACGCGTTGAACTGAAATGAACTGATCAATCCTGTCAGTAGTAGTGAGTACACAAGAGAGCATAGATCAAGAGAGTTTGTCACAGGTTTATGCCGTCCCTGTTATGGACTCATCGTAAAGAAAACGTACTTATTATTTCAATGCCGAGTGGGAAGAATTTTTTTTCATCGAATACAACGGTAAATGCGTATGTTTACTATGTAATAGGAGCGTTGCGTTGCTTAAAAAAAGTAACATAGAAAGACATTTTGAAAGTTAACATGACAAATTTAATTCTGAGTATCCATTGAAATCAGAACTACACGTAAAAGAAAAATGCTATCCTTAAAATCGTCAATTACAAAGCAACAAAGTATTTTTACAAAACCCAAACAACAATCGAAAGCGCAGCAACCGTAGCATCGATTAAAGTTGCACATTTACTGGCAAAGAAGAAAAAAACCCTTTATTGACGCGGAAATAATAAAAGAAGCTATGCTAGTAGTTGCTGATTCTCTTTTTGACGACTTCAAAAACAAGACGGAAATATTGGGAGCTATTAACGTGTTACAACTATCAGCTAGAACCGCAACAAGAAGAATCGAATTAATAGCAAGAAATTTGGAAGCAAGATTAGCATACGATGTGGAGACCTGTGAATTTTTTTCAATACAACTGGATGAATCAACTGATGCAGTCGATACAACACAATTGGCAATATCCGTTAGAATGGTGTTTGATGACTTCTCTACAAAAGAATTTTTGAAAATTCTTCCATTAACACAGCACGTACCCAAGGAAAGGACATATTTTCATTGTTCAAAAAGTTTGCAATTCAAAAAAAGTTACCATTACAAAAATTATCATCAATTACTACGGATAGTGCACGAGCAATAACTGGTAAGGAAAACGGTTTTATTGGTTTATGTAGAAAAGATCCTTTATTTCCTAAATTTATTGCGTATCATTGTCTTATTCACCAAGAAATGTTATTTGCAAAAACAATTCATTTTAACCATATTATGTCAATTGTTACCAAAATTATTACTTCGATTAAAGCCAAAGCGACACAACACAGACTGTTCAAATTATTTTTAGAGAACGAAAACACTGAATTTAAAGACTTACTTCTTCATACTGAAGTGAGGTGGCTCACTCGCGGTAAAGTTCTTGAACGCTTCATTAACCTTTTACCTCAAGTAAAAGAATTTGTTGCTTCGAGAAACGAGGTTTACGAAGAATTGGAAAATAAAAATTGGTTGTTGGATCTTGGATTTTTGGTAGATATGACGATGAAGTTTAATGAATTAAATTTAAAACTGCAGGGGAAGAATTCCCATATTACTGATATGATTAGCGCAGTTAATTCTTTCAAATGTAAGTTGGAATTGTTAAAAGCGCATTTGTTGAAAAATTCCTTGTCTCACTTTCAAAATGTCAAACGAATAATTGAAAATTTAAATTTGAGTGTTGATGAATTTGACACTACATCGTACATAAAAACCATTGATACATTAATAATCGAATTTTCGTCAAGATTTCAAGATTTTCTACCGTTGAAATCAGCAATTCCATTTTTCGTCAATCCATTCAATGTTCATGAACCTGATTTGCCTCCCAAAATTTCAAATTATTTCGATGTTATTAACATGCAGGACTTAGAAATAGAAAATAATTAATTTGCAAAATGATATTGTTTTAAAATCACATTATGTTGATAAATCAATTTGGAAATTAGTTACTGAGGAAAGTTTTCCTATTTTGAGAAAATGCGCTCTAAAAATATTTTCATACTGTGGAACTACCTATAATTGTGAAGCTCTTTCTTCAAATATGACATATTTAAAATCTAAATATCGATCACAGCTTACGGATGCACATTTAGATAACTGTTTAAGAGTGGGTAATTCGTCGTATATGATCGATTATGAAAAAATTGCAGATGATATGGCAACCCAAATATCCCATTAAAATAATTTTATGTAAAAAATGTCATTGCTCTTGCCACCATCTTTAATATACTTACAAACATTCTTCTGTATTTATGTAAGATTAATAATAACCTTGTTCTGTAATTAAATTTATAAATTATAAAATTAATAAATGAACATGTTTTATAAATATGAATATTATTTTTATATATTTGTTAGGTCAAAAAAAAAAAAAACAGTTGGCGCCCGCCATGAATTTTTAATTTAGTATTTCACTCATTACACTAAAAACGTTGCCGACCTCTGAGCTAAATAAATCTAAAAACCACAAAAAAATCTCCATATCTCCATTTTTTAAAAAAAGTTGTCGCAAGTAGTCGGATACTTAAAGAGCAGTGGTTCCTCTACACGGCAGATCTTCAACAGCACTGGGCTTGATCACATGACTGGTCAGCCACGGGTCCGTGACTTAGACCACTAGGGTACCGCGGTTACGAGTAATCTTTGAGGTCGGCTCGATGGCTTAGAAGTAGAGTGCTCACTTCATAAGCCTAAGGTTGCGGGTTTGATCTCCGTTGGAGTCGATAGATTTTTCTGAATTCGAAAATCGTAAGCCCGCATGTCATATGATTATGCGGCATATAAAAGATCGATGAGTATCGATTTGGGTCTAGTGTTCTTGTGTGGCAAAATTTACGAGACGAAAGCTTGAATTAAAGTTAAATACCGCATGAAAATTTGATAGCGAGAGCCGTCACTAGATAATAACACCACTGAAATGGCTCTCACTTGGGGAATTTGCCATGTCTGAAAAGGCTTGTTTGCCAAAATGCAATGCATTTAAAAAAATAAACTAGTAATCTTTGAACATATAAATATTAATTCAAGTTAACGAGCAGATGTGTGCTTCATAACAGTAAAAAATTGTGTGTGTGTGGATGGGATAAAAATCATTTTTTATGTATATATCTGTATATATTTAATATGAATCGAGCAAAGACCTTCATTATTATTATTATTATTATTAACATTTTGTTGTTTTCTTTTGGATACACAGTATTGCTTTCAATACTATACACTAGTCTAAGTTTAAAGAAAAAAAGTAGAAGTTCCTGATAGGATTAATATTATATGTGTGAATTCAATATGGCTGATTGATTGATTGAGTGAGTGAATATTAACGTCGCACTGTTCAGCTACACTAGGGCTTTTGGCGACGGATCACGTAATTTTGAACCATGGTCAAGTGACGTGGACAACACCTGAGCTGGCATCCCCCTCTCCAAACTTCCACATCACACCAACGGGAGGATGCTTCAGCTCTCGACAGATTTAGCGTGCATCGCTGCCCTACACGGTGGGTCTTTAGTGGTACTAGGCTCGAACTCGTGATTAGGTATGTCACGATCCAATACCCATACCACTCGGCCACCGCGGCCACATGGCTAACAGAAAGGAGTCATTTTGAATTCTTACGTGTAATGTTAATCCTATGGAGGTGTAATCCAACTTAAGGAGGAATGTTTTGATGTCGATATTCAAATAGGAAGACTTCAGAATACACAGCCTTAGAAATTTACGGAATGAAAAAGAACACTGCATATTACACTTTTGCATTTTGCTCGAACATTCCAATCAGTGTGAAACTCACTCTCTCCGAAATCAGTCAATGTCATTAGCAGTGCCAAAATTCTTCAAAGAAGATTAATCGCGATAAATTTTCAAGATGGCTGACGCAAATCCATCAGGTAACTCCAACCACCCATCGCATACCTTCTTGAAGAGAGGCAAAAAAGGGAGCGAAACATATTTTCACTGTCGAACATTGGACAATAAAGGGACCGAGTAAATAACAAAAGGCGGTGTGTAGGAGTGGGAAGGCCCATTGACACCAGCTAAGGGGAATGGGTAGTTTCCCCCCCCCTTGAATGGAATGGCAAGTGGCAGGGATTCGGTCTTTGGGTACGACGGAGTGAAGTCATGTCCGAGTGTTGCTAACTGTATAATAACTGTTTTCTTTAAATGTTTTTTTTTAATAAACCTTAATTTTTAAAAATTAGATGCCAGGTTCTTAATTGTTTCCGTGCCCATTGATTAGAATCAAACTTTACTGGCGCAGCCGTTAATGATCGAGTCTTAGTGGAAAACCCCACAGGAAGAACGTTCCAGAAATTTCGAGTTTTCTGGATTCCCGCGTGGAAATGAATCAGGTAAGAGTTTTTGCTTGCAACTCCCTGTAATGTAAGACGAGAGAAATTTATAAAATTATACTGTTTAATATCCATTTATTAAGAGAGAATTTTGATTTTATTTTTTGTATACGTCAGTGTACGTTTTTTTTTTGCTCTGCATATCCATGCAGTTGTAACTTGTTGAACGCCAGTTCAATTTTTGAATTAATTATATACATCAGTATATATATTTTATTATTCTTGTTCCATATCAATGGAAAGTAAGTTTTAGAACATCCGTTCTAAAAATTAAGAAGCTCCAAAAAATCATTAATTCTCTCAGTATATTATTTTATTGCATATCCATGCAGTTATAAAATTTTGAACGCCAGTTCAAATTTCAGTTATTATATATCAGTATATTTTTTTATTATTTCTTGTTCCATATCGATGGAAAATAAGTTTTAGAACATCAGTTCTATGAATTAAGGAAAACTTCAAAATCATTAATTCTCAGTATATTATTTTATTGCATATCCATGCAGTTATAAAATTTTGAACGCCAGTTCAAATTTCAGTTATTATATATCAGTATATTTTTTTATTATTTCTTGTTCCATATCGATGGAAAATAAGTTTTAGAACATCAGTTCTATGAATTAAGGAAAACTTCAAAATCATTAATTCTCAGTATATTATTTTATTGCATATCCATGCAGTTATAAAAATTTTTGAACGCCAGTTCAATTGGGAATTATTATATACATCAGTATATATTTTTTTTATTATTGTTCCATATAAATGGAAAGTGTTTTTAGAACATCAGTTCTATAAATTAAGGAAAGATTGTATGTTTTTTTTTCTTATGATATTTATTTATTTTGTAATGTACACAGTAATAAATTCACGTCAGTGAATAGCAATTGGGTTTGTTTAAAAATTAATGTTAAAGAATAATACTTATCTCATGTCAATGAAATTATTTTGTGCTTATGTACGCATAGTATTTTTCGATTAATGTCAAAAAATATATTATCAGTTAAATTGGAGAAAAACTACCGAATATATTTTGTAGTGTTCTATTATTCCAGCCAGGAATAGATTAAGTGGTGCATGTCGGTTATATTTTAAGTGATTATATTGTGTATATCAGAAATAGGTTAGAGATTATTGTGTGTCAATAATATTTTAAGTGATTATTGTGTGTCAGTAATATTTTAAGTGATTATTGTGTGTCAGCAATAATTTAAGTGATTATTGTGTGTCAGTAATATTTTAGGTGATTATTAAATATCGGCAATATATTAAGTGATTCGTGTGTATCAGTAATATTTCAAGTGATTCTTGTGTATTAGTAATATTTTAAGTGATTATTGTGTATAGGTAATATTTTAAGTGATTATTGTGTATCAATAATATTTTAAGTGATTATTGAATAATCAGTAATATATTAAGTTCTATTTATAGAGTATTAAGTACACTTTTTTGGGATATTGTGAAACACATGACTATTATTTTGTTTTCTTCCCAGTTCATCGAGTATTGAGTTAGCATAGCGGACGTTGTTTGTAGGTGTTTTAATGAAAGATATATGTGTGGTACTTATAATTTTTGCAATTCCTTTTAGTGTTATTTTCGTCCTATTATTGGTTAGTTTGAGTATATTTTAAGAGAAAAAATTTTCAAATGGCATTCTTGGGGAAAGCTAGAAAGCAAGATTTAGTTTTGTTGGCTGAGGAGTTAGGTCAAAAGGTATCAGATAAAATGACGATTATAGATTTAAAGAATATCATAATCGGTAGCAAAGATTACGAAGAGGAGTTCGTTAGAGCTCAGTTATCCGTTATTTTAGAGGAACGCGTTGAAAGGGAAACAGAGGAAAAAATCGCCAGGCAGTTGTGCTATGAATCAGAATTAAATGAACTGCGGTTACAGATCGAAAGTATTCGGTCGAATGTTAAGCGGACGAGTTGTGCAGAAGATCGTAAGAATACATCTTCAAATTACCGAATTAGTATCGGGAGGGCCGGGGAACATATGAGGGAAACATCTCCTGCTGTGTTGATGGCTGAAGCTACGATACCAGTTACTACTCCTATCAAAGAAGAAAATGGAATGGACGATTTAAGGGTTGTTTACGTCAAGGTCAAGGGTGAGCAAGAAATGGCGAATGCTGTCATGGACACAGGTGCCCAGATGCCCGTGGTAAGACCAGATGTTGTCGAAGGACAAAGCATTGATAATAGAGGGTCAATTCAAATAACGTCTGCATTTGGGAGCATGAAATGGGTGAAGTAAAGGATTCCAACATGGAATTGAATGACCTTAGGCACGGTGTTGTGCCTGTCTCTAAAAATTTGGTTAACGACATGTTAATCTGTTCCTCTGATTATGAAGTATTAATAGAAAACACGCAAATGATTCGCAATCCTGCGAAACTTCGAGAACCTTCAAAGAAAGAAGGAATTATTAGTTCAACAGATTCAAAATCAGTTTGCAGCCAAGAAGTGGTCACCGATCTACTTCCTGAGACACAGTCTTTATTGAATGTTCCAAACGGAGATTTGGTTGCAGTAAAAATTAATGGATCGAATGTCCAAACAAATGGACAAGGTATAAAAGAAAGCAAGGGTGAGGTTGTCTTAACTTGTGGATTTAAAAAGGAATCTTGTATAGTATTAGGCGTGGTTGCCCCCGTAAGGAATGTATTCCTAATTTTATTGACTCAACCCGGGTGCAATGTTGTCGTGATCTCATAACAGGTATTGTTAAATTGGAGTTGAAAGCAGGATTGGAAGTATTTAAGGTTCGCGTGGATGTTTTATGGACAATAACATGCATTTGTTGCTTTTTGTCGCTTTTGGGATTGAAAAGGATTTTCTTGCTTTCATTTTACATAGAAATTGGAAGAAAAAGAGAAAGAGAATTTTTTTTAAATGTTTAAACCTGGTACAATAAAAGAATTAACGTTTGGCTGAAGGTTTAAGCATGTAAAAGTAATGAATTATTCAGGTTGCCTGCTCCTGTTAAATAGATAAGATTAATGCCAATGATTATATATGTACTTAACGTTTTTCAGTACCATAATTTCTGAAACTTCTAAAGATTAAAACTTTGGCTTCTAAATATGCTTTGCTAGTACATGTTGTATAATTATTTTAGATTTTATGATATATTTTTTGGTAACTTCTTTTATATTTTAATATTTTTTTTGAGTATTATTTGTGTTAAAACTTGTACGGATATTAATTTTCTAGCATATTAATGTGATTTGTAAATCTATTTTTGGGAGTTGTGTTAGCAAAAGCTCTTTTTACATGATACCTGAAAAAAAAATTTCTCTCGTTATCTTGTTTCTTGCCATGTATGTGTGCATGTGTTTTTTTTATAGTTTCTTTTCAGCTTCATCGTCCTGGAATGACGGATGAGCTTTTTAAGGGGGGAGGTGTAGGAGTGGGAAGGCCCATTGACACCAGCTAAGGGAATGGGTAGTTTCCCCTCCCCTTGAATGTGGAATGGCAAGTGGCAGGGATTCGGTCTTTGGGTACGACGGAGTGAAGTCATGTCCGAGTGTTGCTAACTGTATAATAACTGTTTTCTTTAAATGTTTTTTTTTTAATAAACCTTAATTTTTAAAAATTAGATGCCAGGTTCTTAATTGTTTCCGTGCCCATTGATTAGAATCAAACTTTACTCGGTGATTCATCATAATGTCAGAGATGGCGCAACATCCCAGAATTCTTGGCGATCATTTATCTTGGGGCGATGAGTATTGTTTTTTCGTTGCATTGTGCATGGGGAGAATCAAATGAATTTCACTCCATGATGGGGAAAAATGCGAGGGAAACATTAAAAAAAAATTCTAAGGACATTTTGATGTTATTTTTTGAGTTAAACTTTAGCTGGAATTTAGTCATGAAAAATGCAAAAAGAATTGATGAGATTTATGCCTGATATATGTTAATAATTAAAGCATAATATTTTCCGCATATAATTATTATTCTTCATTTTTTCATTTTATTTAAGAATTTCAGAACCTGCTATCGATTTTTGGAGAGGCAAATGGCTGAAAATTTATTTAAAATTTCCAGTGTAACGTACAAAGATATAGGGGGCCGGATGGGATACAAAGATTTAGATATTGCCCTGGTCATTAATATTTATTGTATTCAAACTATTTCAATTAGGCACTTTTTCGATGAATTATAAATATTTTTTTTATTTTTTTATAATACCATATACCTCATTAAATTTCACCGTGTGTTCACTTGGTAGCTCTGAAAATATCTAAGCAGTATTTCAGTTTCTACCCAGTGTACTTTAACATGTCTTGCACTATATAAGCATACAACCTTGTTACGGATATGTACGCGTTTTTCCAATTAATACTCTCGGGAAATCTTTGATCTTATCAAATTCACAACTGACCCTTCGGAAGAAGATAATCATGATATTTAAATTAACTTACTATATATAGTTGAGGTTTTCTAGCTTGAGAGAGAGTAGGAGAGAAGATATACTCGGGTCAGGTGAGATTGCTGTTGAAGGTATAATATTAGAATTACAGTGATTTGATTCTTATTAAGGGAAACTTTAAAGTGAAGATTCTTCACTGGTATTAATTTGATATTAGATTAAATGGGATGATAGTTTTGATCCTTTATTAAGGTAAGGATCATGTTTGATAGTCTCCTAATCGTTCACGTTTTACCGTCGTTGTTCCACTTTCACGGTTAACATTGAGACATTCTCTTACTATTATTAGTTTAAATTGCGCATGTTCTTTGTGTGGTAAATAAATAGATTAATTGGATCATGTCGAGTGTTTCTTCCCCCACATCTAGGTGCCCAAGAGAGAGGTTTGAGCCTCTCATAACCTAAGCATTGTATGAATAATTCTTATCAAACTTATTTGCGATATTTAAAGTTCACGTGACGATTCCGCAAATTGATTTAGTACTCCGTTCAAACGATTGCTAAACGTGTTTAATAGTCGTTTCACTCACGCTTTAGGGCTGTCACTTCCAGGAAGGTCCTTAAATTTGCTTATTTCTTCCAACACTTTGTCATCCCTTTCATTGATTTTCCACCAGGTAGTTTGCTTCCATAAGACCGTCGAAAATAACACTGAACATAAATAATAAATGATTCAGTTTCGGTAAAACCAAAACACACATTGGATTCACTCTTAAATTGAAACCATTTCAGCAACATAAAAAAAATGTTTTTTTAATACAAATGTTTTCCCGATTCACTCTTAAACGAGCATTCGCGCCCCGTATACTTAACAATAAAATTACAAAAACTGAACTATCCATGGTATGAAATTTATAATGTTGCATTAAATGATTATTTTGTAATGAATTTTTATAATCGAGACAAGACTTTTGGCTCCCTCTATATTTTTTAACCAATCATTATTTTTTCTCTTCTAATTTTGTTTAAAATAGAAATGAAATGCAGACCCTGCTATTGATTTTCAGAGACACAAATGATTGAGCATTTTTGAAGAGTAACGTACAAAAAATATATTAGCACCTAAAAGTAAATATTCTTTAATGGCAAATACAAAACTATAAGTAACATTTTTTCAGATTGTTAGTAATATTCTAGTTATGCTAATTTTCAAACGGGGAAAGGTGCAACAAATAAACAAATTTTGAAATAAATAAAAGCTTAGCAAGCATTGCAAAAAAAAAAAAAAAAAAGGTTCGTGCTAATAAAAGCGGAATTATCACTTTTCAGTTTACTTATTTTTTAAAAAAATCATACTTCTGTATTTAAGTATTAACCCGGGAGGGGTCGCGCGGGGTCGCCCAGGCTCATCAAATCTTTAATTATGAGAAAACAGTTTATTTTTGTTACCTACAACCTTTTCAGTATCCTGCTATATGCATTCTTCATAGGAGCTAAAATTTTTCCATCTTATTAAAAAAAAATGTTTTTTTCATCCGGTCCGAAATTTATTTTTTTTAAAACTTAAATATAAAAGCAAATAAGATCATTTGGTAATTACATATTATCGCTACCTATTGCCAATATTATATGAAACATAGCACATGGTTGCAAATTCAGAGCGTACGACACATAGAAATTGGAGTTGCCAACTAGGCGAATTATTAATAGAGTTGGCGACTGTTGAGGTAGCACGTTAAGTACCGATTATTTTGGTAATTTTATGTATAGTTATCAGGGATATTTTTTTCTCACGTAAAAGCTATAAAAAGTCAGCTTTCAAATTAATAAAGTCACAAGTAAAATTTCTTAGATGAAACAAATGATGTGTGTGTGTGTGTGTGAGAAATCATTTCACATAATTTCAAAATTTCTTTAAACATGGTATAAATTACATGATGGTCAAAAGGAAAAAAATAAATAACAGCAATATAAAACGACAGCATTAAATCTGTTTAAGTATTTAAAAGGTGGAGCATTAAGATAAATCTTTATATTTGATTTGACCTTTGAATAGCACGCGAAAAATTGATTCCCATTCAAAAGACTCAACCACAAAAATAAAAAAAAAATTATAGTTCCTGTATTATTTTCTGACTTAATAAGTAATCTTAAAATGATTTTTGTACATTTTAAAGCTTTATAAATGCTGAAAATTGGCGTTAAATTTATCTCTTTCACGTAATTGCGATATCACCAAGCCAAGAACTCAATTACGGATTGATAAATATTTTAAGCTCCAATTGACAAACTGCATTGCGAACTTCGACAGGCTTTCATGTGCAGCGACGGAAGGTAAATTAATTAAAGAGCACGTCCCGAGACTTTCTTGCATGTTTAACCAAAGCCGTAGCCAATTAGCGTTCGTTTAAGCACTCTATCCGCCAATCAGGATCCTTGCTGTTCTGTGGGTTTGTCGGTCAGAAAATTTCACGGTAAACAGTTAACGCATAGATTGAAATCACGTTAAGAGACCGATAAGATGAGGTATGATAGAAAAGGAAGAGACGGCAGTAAATTATTGACTTCAAGAGACTTATGAAGTAACCAGAGATTATACAATGTATTAAAGGGAAAAGGAAATGATTTAAATGAAAGAAAGAGTTTGTTTATAAATCTTGGTTGTTATTTTTCAGTTCCTATTTTATTAGTTCACAATCTTCCTATACATATATATACATTATTCAAATTTTCAAATCGTTAATAAAATACATTGTAAAACACTCAAATTGAGCTGAAACTTTATGTACACGATTATTTTGGATGACAATACTGTAATTTAATTATAATTAATAAAAATTAACTGATTGAAACTAAATATTTAAATAGTTACAGATACAGCCACGTTGGCATCATTTTTGGCGACTTGTATCAAGATTTTAAAAGGTTTTTTCCCCCATTTTAAAACACTCTTTTGCGCAGAAATTTTCTACACACAGTTGTGTTGTTGTGACTAATGCCACCTACCTGGTGAAGTCAGACCGAGGCCCGCGAAATTCATCACGGCTAAGGGCTAGATTTTTACGTCTGTCGTTAGCCTTAGCTTTGAGCACATTGCAGGTGACAGTACGATTTTTCTAGGTTCTACCCCAATTTAGAGGGAGAAAACCCTGGGGTGGACAGAGGCCTGTCACCTCTCTTTCCCTTCCACCAAGCACACGAGAGGACTTGTGGCTCGACGGCTATTTAGAGTACCCCCATGCCGCAAAGGCACTATACATTTACAAACATCCATGTCTTCTCCGGGATTCGAACCCAGTCCCTACGGCACAGCAGTAGCGTCGCTAATCGCTATACCGGTTGGGCGACACACACGATTGTTTTGGGGGACAATACGATAATTTAATCATAATTAATAAAAATTGTCTGAAACTAATTATTTAAAGAATTTCAGAAACAGTCACGTTGGTTTCATTTTTAGCGACTTGGGTCAAAAATTTAAAAGGTTTCTTTTTCCCCTCACGTTTTAAAAAGCACTCAGTTGAACTGAAATTTCATATACATGATGGTTTTGGATGACAATACGATACTTTAATGGTAGGATTAATAAAAATTAATGGCCGCATAATGGTTGTGATTCTGTCCTATGTATATACATATTTATTTTAATTGTAATTATTTAATAAAAGTAACTAAAACAAATTTTTCTTTGTTGATCTAAGTAGGAATTGACTTTAAAATTTTTTATATTATTTGTTAGCAGCTAATTTATTAAAGGAAGCATTGAGCAGATAAATTGAATCAATGTCACCAACAGAACTGAGATAATAAACGTAGTCTTGCGACCTTCTGAATAATCCGGTACAGCAGGGCTTCTCAAACTTTCGATTTTTTCGCCCCAATTTTCCGTCATAATTTCCACCGTGCCCCCCTTCCCCTTCTCCATACAATAGCAATGTATTGAATTCAAAATTACTATGCTTTGATGTTAAAGCTACAATACGACTGACTTTAACCTCTTAATTCTCATTGACGTATATAAACGTCTTGGTCAGCCAATATATTAATTCGTCCGGACGTATATATATGTATTTCCGAAGTACGATCTTTTCTGTGAACTTCCATGCATAGAGTTATTGCGAAAGCTTTGTAATGCAATAAAATTAACTGGACAGTGCTTGCGAAGGATTTACGTTTTTCAGAAGTTTTGCTTCTTTATTCCTCTTTATCCCCCCTCTCCTCCAATTCATCTCATACGCACCTGGATGAAAAAAAAGTGGCATCGGGGAGTGAATCGTATAACTTTTAATCTCGGCAGTTAAAGGATTAATTATAAACCGTATAAATTATCAAGATGTTAATTTTTGTATATAACTGTATATATTTCAAGACCATGGAAACACTGGTGATTATTAAACTTGCTCTTAACTTAATATTGTTCAATTACTTATAAAATACATTGTGAAGTACTGATACATTTATAAGTGCATTGTAAAGGGTGTTTTTTTAGAGGTATAGAACTTTAAATTGCAATAAAACAACGATGTATTATTCGATTGACATGAATTTTTTTTATTCGAAAGATAATCTTGTGGCATTACATTTTAAATATGATTTCTAGCATAGGACTGCCACGGCTGGCCCGGATGTAGTCCAATCTGGACGTCCAATTTTCGATGACTTTTTCCAACATTTGTGGCCGTATATCGGCAATAACACGGCAAATGTTGTCTTTCAAATGGTCAAGCGTTTGTGGCTTATCCGCATAGACCAATGACTTTACATAGCCCCACAGAAAATAGTCTAGCGGTGTTAAATCACAAGATCGTGGAGGCCAATTCACAGGTGCAAAACGTGAAATTAGGCGGTCACCAAACGTGTCTTTCAATAAATCGATTGTGGCACGAGCTGTGTGACATGTTGCGCCGTCTTGTTGAAACCACAGCTCCTGGACATCATGATTATTCAATTCAAGAATGAAAAAGTTAGTAATCATGGCTCTATACCGATCACCATTGACTGTAACGTTGTGGCCTTCATCGTTTTTGAAGAAGTACGGACCAATGATTCCACCAGCCCATAAAGCGCACCAAACAGTCAGTTTTTCTGGATGCAACGGTGTTTCGACATACACTTGTGGATTAGCTTCACTCCAAATGTGGCAGTTTTGTTTGTTGACGTAGCCATTCAACCAGAAGTGCGCTTCATCGCTAAACAAAATTCGCTTATGAAAATCGGGAACAACGGCAATCTCGTTTTGGGCCCATTCGACGAATCTACGCCTTGCTTCATGATCGTTTTGATGAATTGCCAAACCAAACTGAGAATAAATCACTTGACAGCTGTTAAATCGGTCGCCATCTTGGAAAGTAATGCCAACTTAAACTTCTATACCTGGAAAAAAACTTTTTATTAGTATAAATGTGTATTTTATTTTTTATTATGGCAGAATGTATTTGTTTACTTTCAGCAAATTAATATTTTTTTAAAAAATAATAATTTGTTTTCGACTTTTTAATATCCTCGCACCCCTCTTGTAGAGTTATCATGCCCCCCCCTAGGGGGCACGCCCCACAGTTTCAGAAACGCTACAGTACAGCTTTTAAATGTTTCCGAATCTGGCGTAAAGAAATAACCTCTTTGAATTCCAAAAAAACATTTTTATTCATTATTCAGTGAGGCACGTGTGCGCAAGCTTTGAATTTGGATATTACTTCCGCAGTTGCGGGAGAATGAAACGGTATGTAGTTTTCAGTCACGACTCGTGACACAAGAACGGATAAACTTTAACACATGAAACGTGACACACTGCAATTAAAAGTATTAATGTAATGCTTCTCGAATATTTTTTATATAATTGGCTATAGACCATTTTCGATTCAGCGTTGAAGCGAGTTTTGGCATATTTTGTGCTTAGGGATTGCAATACCGGTATACCAGGATACCGTGAATACCGGTATTTTGAGCCATTTGTACAATTTTGTAATATCGGCATTCACAAGTTTAAATACCGTTTTTTTCGGTATTTACTAAAAAATTTTTTGATTGTTTCCACTATGCGTTCAGGGATCAAATTAATATAAATTGTTAATCAAAACTTTAAAAAAACGAAACGTAAACGTAAACATTAGCCTGTTTGTATTTACAGTATGCTTATTTTGAATTTTTAATGTTCTTAACTCCCCAGGTGAAAGTAACTACTAATTAAAGCTATCTGTAGTTTCCGCAGACAATAGCTGCTAGTTTGCAAAAGAGCATATTAATTAACAAAAGAGACATCTGAAAAGTGAAAAAGATCTCCAAATTCTCCTAAAGAACAAAAATTAATTCTGCCAGAGTTCCGATCATTTTTCACTGAAGAATGAACTCCAAAAAGGCTGTAAAAATGTTCAAAAGGAAGAAAAAAGAATTAAGATTTATATTTATGAGGTTTCTTAATCCGTTGGCAGCATTTAAACACTTTTTTTTTATTTTAAAAAAAAGCCATTCGAAAATACGTTAAAATGAAAGACGAAAATTAATGTTAATTATTCGTCTTCGTGCCGGTGGCAACGATGGTAACGTGAGAACAAAAACGTCTGGTATTCAGGTTCGTCTGCCGTAAATCTTCATTCTTCAACCTTCGAAAACAATGGAAAGAGAATTAAAAGTAGAACAATAAAGAAATATATTTTATTTAAAATAAAATACGGAAAATTTACCGATGGATTTAGGATTATTCTTCTGGATGTTACATTAAATTAAAAAATTAACCAATGACGTAGATAAATATCTAGTTTTAATTTATTTTAACTGTTCATAATTAAATACTTAATCATCAATGGAAAAACTGGAGGTTATAACAAAACTTTCCTGCGAATTAAAAATTAAATTAATCAAGGTTATTCATTGTAATAAATGGGTTAAATTTAAGGTCACATAAATGCAATCACATGTTCTCCATTGTATTCAAAACTGACATTAGATTTGTACTTGTTGTCCTATTTATAAAATTTAGATACAATTTCAAATTTGATAATAAATTTGGTAAGCATGTCCAACTATTAAGATTCTTCCGAAAGTTGATCTCTCTCTATAAAAAAAAAGTTTTCCGCGATGATGTAAAAAATTTATTTATTTATCCTACACACGAGAACAACAGTAAAAGGGCACTAATGGTTTACAAATTGATATACTACAGTATCTGCCTGAGTATCTATCATCACTAACTCCATCGGGAATGTCACTCGCGAAACTGAATTTGAAATTAGGCTTTGTCGTCATGATATTACGAAATTTACATATTGCTGATAGACTGTGTAAAGGCACAAGATTGGCAGAGAAAAATATTCTGAAGAACATACAGCAATGTGAAATTTTATCAGGAGATAAGAAAGGTGAAACTGTGCGGATGTCGCAGGAAAATGATGAAATTAGGGATTTCATCAAATCCCTAAGAGATGATCAATTCAGGCAAGATGTTAAAATAACGTCTCTTTGAGGTCATTTCCCATAAAAGTAAGTGATTTGATCAAATCCCCGAACTGTTTTAGTGAAATGATGAAATGAACAAGTCAGCAGTTGTAAAGGTCTGTTTTCGCTTGTTACCACTCCCTTTTACCTCCCCCCTCTCCTCGTCCATGCCAGGCAGTGCCAGGCTTCTGACGTGACGCACCAAAACAAAATGATCGAAATTCATTTTTAAGTTTTATTTAGTTATATTCTTTGCATTATTATTTGACGATTGATATATCACTTTTGTATGACAGAAAATTAAAAACTAGATAACACTTCAATTGAAAAATGGAAGCAAAAAAATTAGGGAATTCAACCACGCCCTCTTTATAAATAAAAATAAGCTTTTTGATAATAAAAAAAAGCTATTCTAAAAAGGGAAATAATAACTGAAAAAAAGGTGTTTCCAATAAAGCAGGATATTTCTGAAGTATGTACTACATTAATGTATAGTTTAAAAAAAAAAAGGTTTGAAACTCTGCTAGAAATATCCTTTTTTTAAAAGAAAAATACCAGCTTCATTATCTGATTATTTTGTTGATTAATTTCGAATAAATAATTTGTAATTCAATGATTATTGTTGTATTAATTACTCTACTTTTAATAATGCACCGTACTTGCTAAATAAACACTTTTAAACTCTTGACAATATTATTCCATCATTTCATTGAAACAGGTTAGGGATTCGAACAAATCACTCACTTTCCTGAGGGAAATCACCTTACAGAGTTTTTATTTTAACATCTTGCGTGAATTGATCATCTCCCTTAGAGATTTGATGAAATCTCTAATTTAATCACTTCCCTGCGACATGGATGGCAAGAATCACACTGGGCACTCGAGAGGGCTTGGATGTACCATTTGTGCTGCGTGAACCAGTGCTTCTAAAACTTTCAATGCTTGTGATTCAATATTCAATCCCAGTTTTCATCGCGCCCACCTTCCATAGAATAATGTATCGAATTCAATGATACTATACTTTGAAGCAAAAGCTACAATACGACTGTAAGGAACCGCTGCCTGCACCTGGCAACAGGTCGAACTAGAGACGATATAGAGAAAAGGATCTGGCAACGACGGAGGAGAAAAAAGGTCGGAACGGGAGAGAAGAGAGAGGGTGACGAAAAAAGCCGGGGTCGTGAAAAGTAGACACGGATGAACGATGTATCGTAATCCTGTAACATCTCAATATATTCTTGATTTTAAGAAATGTCCCATAGAAGATATGGAATAAACAGTGGGACCAAATCCTGTCTGCAATTATTTTCTTGTCACAATTCGAACACGGTGGGAAAAGAACTCACGAGTTTACAACGACTTTAACCACTTAAGTGTTACCGGCGTATATAAATGTTTCGCTCAGTCAAGCCTTTAATTGCTCCAGACGTATATATACGTCTTTTCGAAGTACGACCTTTTCTGTGCACTGCTATCCATAAAAAAATTCCGAAGGCTTTGGAATGCAATAAAAGGACATTGACAGTGTTTGCAAAGGATTTACTTATTCCAGAGAATTTGTTTATTGTGAATTGCTCCCCTCCCCCAGTACATCCCATACGCGTGCCTACGTGGAAAACGGTGGCATTGGGGGAGCGAATCGCGTTACCTTAAATCGGCAGTGAAGTAATAAATTTAAACCGTACAGATTATCAAGATAAGTGTTAATTTGGCAAACCCATGGGTTTACTGGTTATAATAAAACTTGTTCTTAACTTAGCATTGTTAAATAAATTGTAAAATACATTCTGCAGTACTGATACATTTATAAGTAGATTATGTCAGCGTAAATATGAATTTTATTTTTTATGTCAGAACATATTTTGTTTGTTTACTTTCAATAAATAAATAATTTTTTTGAAACAATCTTTTGTTTCCGACTTTTCAATATGCTCACGCCCCCCTCGTTAAGTTATCACCCCCCCTAGGGGGCGCCCCACAGTTTGAGAAACGCTGACGTAAGCAATTCCCTGTAAGATTGGCACTTGCCATGACTATTACTAAATCACGGGGATAGAGTTTTGAAAATGTCGGTTTTATGTGCAACATCGAAGGAAACCTTATTTACTCATGTACAATTGTATGAGGCTCTAACAAGATGCAGAAGCAAAGACGGAATGAAAATTCAGTGCACAATTTAGAGGAAAAGGTGATTACGAACATTGTTTTTGAAGAGGCACTACAGTGAAATACAAATTAAAATGCGGAGATGAAGGCTTTACAAGATACCGGAAGAAAAATATAGAACTACATAATGCATCCAAATTACAGTTTGAGCAATGAGTATGAACAGTTGTATAAATGTTACAATGGGTGTTGGTCCGCCGTTATGAGGGCAGGGGGTACCATCCCCAAGTATTTTATTTTACCTTTTCCTCACTTTATTTTCTTTCTACACCCCAATTTCTTTAATTTTAATTTGCGTATTAATATTTTTTATAACGTATTATGTTAAACAATATTTTTAGTAATTTTTTGCTGTTTTGTTTTTTATTTACCTTCCCTCTAGTTTTCAGCCTTTTACTTTAGTTCCCATTTTTTTAATCATTATTATTAATTTTCCTACTTAATTTTTTTAGGACTAGTGTATCCCCCCTAGTGTGATAATAGCAAAAAAAAAAAAAAAAAAAAAAAAAAAAAACACTTATATTACAGTGCTCTAAAATCAATTTTAAATCAATACAATTTTGTTAAGGAGGTTATTATTGTTGATTAGCATGTATTTTTTAAAAGACAATATCTGCAAAAAGACAGAATTAGGAACAATTAAGCGCATGTGTCAATTAGTCGGAAACACGGGTTTGTAGTTATCATACGACTGTGATGTCACATGAAACTAGCTTGTCATAAAAATAACATAAAATAAATAATATAAATATTTCCATTCGCGCGTACTAAGTTATCTATATAAGCAATCCTAAAGTTATCTAAGTTTAAATGTTGCATCATTTTTTAAATATTTCTTTAAATTTTGAAATTTACATATGTAAACAAAATCTATAACTCATACTGCTAGTAATACAAAACATTTCAATTTTCGATGAATTATTTCATTATAAAAAGTTTCTGAAATGCTCTCTCTAAATTCCATCACACGCAATCTTCTCTAATGATTTGCAAGCATAGTGTCCGTCATAACTCAACATGTATGCTGTTTCCGAAGAACATCGAAGGAAATATTCAGTATTGAGTTATAGTAGCTACAATGCACAGCTTAATGTATTTACCTTGACACATTACATAGACATAATACATTTATAACACATAATACATGCTAGTACAATATGACTGAATTTAAATCTTTAGTATAACTCAGAAGAAAACGTATGACTTGACGTATACACTTGAGAATACTTATACACCACAAAATTTCGCAAATATTCTTTAGAACGTTTACAATGGTAATGCAATTTTAAAATATCCAAGTCTGCTCTTGCAGCTAACAACATTTCAAATATATTTATCGTAAAATGTCGTTAAAAAGGTTTCAAATGGTGACAATTTATCTGTCTTAAAAACAGTAAAAATTATCTTTTATTATGAAATTAAATCAATAGATTAAACAATTCTTTCAAATGAGAGCACGGAGGACTCGCTTAAAAATTTCCATATTTATTTTGAAATAAATTTTACCTTTAAAAACATACATGTTTGTTAAAAATTATAGATCAAGATTTTGGAATTTTGCTAGCGATTTTTCATGTATTATTTCTTCGGCGATAAACGGTTGACCTTGGAGAGGATATTTATTTGATCCACACTGATCCTACACCATGCACGGCTTAGACGAAATCAGTACCTATTCGGGCCAGTCGTTAAGGTCTTACATTTCTATTCCCTGTTGTTTGCGACTCTCAGAAGGAGCCACCGCTGCACTTCCATCAATTCAAAAATACAGGTCATAATCTCCAAGAATAGTGTAATTTACCATTATGTTTTTTATTCAATAAACCATAAGCTGAAGTTTGTCTTTTTGTTTCTGAAATAAAGATTTTGTGAATCAATGTAGTTAAACGTAAGAACGGTTTAAGTTTAAGCATGTCTCGCATATATGATTTAAAAAAAAAAGAAAACTTTTTCAGAAAATTAAATTATTCGTTTAACCCCTTAACGAACACATTTTTAAGAAAAAGAAAAAACCGGCGGAAAAAAAATTAAAAAAGAAAAATTTAAGAAGACACATTTTAAAACCTTGTTTTGGACAAAAATAAAAAAAAAGTTAACAATTTTTATTAATTTTGGACTTTGATCCATATTGCAGATAAGAGCTGAATATTGCAATCTTGTATATACATCGACTTTTATTACCTTTCTTTTCGAATTGCTATTTCGAAGAGAAAAAAAAGCATTTTCATCAATAAAAATATTTTCTTATATACTTTGCAATAAAAGTAATAATAGTAGTACTCATTTTTTAAGGTATCCGAACATATTGAAAATGACCAAATTCAGTCAAGACAGATATTTTTATTTTTTATTTTATTGAATAGAACTATCTTTTGGCTTTACGAAACATACTTTGATTTGTTTCTTAGCTACATAGAGGCCAAGTTACAATCAATTTTCTAAAGTAAGAAATACCGGAAGTGGGTCTTTGATCTACTAGAAGTGGGCATTTAAATTGCTCAAGATCTATCATGGTGAGTCTCATAACTCAAAATATTACCAACGTATTTCTATAAAATTTTTTGAACCTGATATTTATGTTATTTTCTAGAGTATGTACTAAACTATTTCTTATTATAAGAATACTTTTTGAGTTGTGGCTTGTTATTTGAATAATGGTTTCATAAGGAATGTCACATTTCTTATAATGTGTACTCAATCTCAGCTCTAAACTTCTAAAATTTTAATAAAACATTAAAATTTTATTACATTTTCAAGAGAAATGCATCTAATTTGTTTTAGTAATCCTTTTACTAATATATGTTCATTACTTTTCTCTAACTGCTTTGAAGTTTTTCAAAAATATTGCTAAAACTTCATTTATAATTGTATTCTTTGTAAAATTCAGATAATTTTTTTAAAATATTGTTAGAGTTAAATAGTAGTACTTATTGGTAATAAGTTTTAAAAGAGTATTTTTATAATGTTTAAATATGTTTTTTTTTGTTAAAAAGTACTCTGAAAGTGTTTGGATATTTTAAAGCAGTGTTTCTCAAACTGTGGGGCGCACCCCCTGGGGGGCGCGATAAACCTACAAGGGGGGCTCGAGCATATCGAAAATAAAAGATTTAAAAAAATTTTTTACTAGAATGAAGTAAAAGAAAATATTTTCTGACATAATAAAAAATATACACATTTATGCGGAAATATATATATATATATATATATTATCTGCGATTTTACATCATCAGAAATAAAAGCTTCTACTTCAAAACCTCATTTTTAGCTATCTTTGATACTATAACCAAATAAAAAACGTTTTATTCGATTTGCCGTAATCCCATGATGAGAGAATATTTTATTACGTTTTCTTTTCAAAGCGAAAATGCTACTTTTTCAGAGGAAAGACCAAACCCAGACCCATAATCAAAAAAAATTTTAAGAAGATAAAAAATTCATCACTGTTATATATTATTGCCATCAGCTGTAGGCAGCAGAATGTATTTGCTGCGGTTTGACCTTCGAGCTTACTTGTAAGGTTAGTTACGTCCCTGCTCTTATGTATTTGTTTTTTTCATTTAGGGAAGTTTGAAGGATTACTAAGCCAAGCATAATGAAAAACGTTTTACATAATTTTTTAGAGCATCCATGTTGTATTAAATACACTTTTAATCCGGGAGCGGTCACTAAAATCGGTAATTCTGGCAAAACTGTGAAATGGCCCTGAAAAATCTTATGAACTTTGTCACATATCTCCCTCTTTTTTGGGTGTGACAAACTTTTTTTTTTTTGATCTTAAGGTACTTGTTTTGTCTGAGTTCCCGGTGTAATAACTTTTTTTCCCGAAGTATTTTCTGTGTCCTTGAAAGTAGGGGTGAGTATATTTTCTCTTAATTAAATTATTCACTGGAATTATGATTTTTATTGTGTACTATAAAAATAATTATAAAAAAAGGATTGAGGTGACTCAATAACCCCGCTCGACCATTAGTATCGAGTGAGCGCCTGATCCAGGGTTAAAACATGTAGAAGTCTTTTCGCTTTAAATATTAAAAATAATACAATTATTCTTTATCAGAATTTCTTTTATTGTTCATTATTCAACATCAATTCTAAATGCTAATTCTGTGAGGCTTAAAATTACAGTTCGCTTAAAACTAATTATAATTTGAGCAATCATTTAAAAAATTCATTTTACATTTTTGTAAACATTGTCGCACACAATCTCCTTACAATTAAGCGATTATATCAATAATGTTTTATTTTCTTATAAATGAACTCGTGCAAAGAGCGGGTACTTCAGCCGGTATACTTTTAGTGTATCAGTGCTGCACAGAGTATTTTATAACTAATTAATTAATACTAAATGAAGAACAAGCTTAATAAGTATTAGCGACTTCCATGGGCTTGTCTTACAGAGCCAAGTTATTCAAATGAATGCTTATGATTAGAAATTTACCCTCTGAGTTCTTTTTCTACATTTAGCTGATATCTAAATATATTTTGTCTTCTAAGCAACCACCGAATTTTGCAATATGTTCCAATTTAAAAATTAGAGAAAGGAAAAATAACATATTAATTATCCTATTACTTAATATTTTTTTTGCTTAAAAGTAACATGTACAAAATTTAATACTTATGTCATGAATTTGTACGGTTTATAATAAAGATTGTTGCTTTAGCGTCCAAGTGCATGATTATTGCATTTAGTACATCATTAATGTATAAGGGGGGCGCAATAAAAATTGTGATTGAAAAGGGGGGCGCCAGTATTGAAAGTTTGAGAAGCACTGCTTTAAAGGAAAGACTTAAATAATTCTTTTGTGTGATATATTTGGAAACAATATGCAGCGCATAGCACAATATTGCAATTATTACACATATAACGACACTTTTCCTTTCTCCTTTGCTATTCCTTTCAGAACAACACCCAGCACAATGACTTGAGAGAGCATCTTTTTTTAACGTTGATTGAACAAAACTGGGAAAATGATGTTCCTTTAGTCGTAGAATACCAGAAGATTATGGTGTACCCGACGTTTTATATTTGTATCACTATGATAATTTTGCATAAATCTTTCTACTGATTTACTTCTGAAATTTTTAATTTTTTCACCTCCCTTTTTCTTAACTAAGCATATGCGTTTCAAATGTTGATGTTTAATTAAAAAACAAGTAATATAAAAAAATTAAGTCAATTCCTATTTAGATCAACAAAGAAACATTTTAGTTTAGCTACTTTTTATTAAATAGTTACAATTAATGTAAATATGTTTATACATGTGACAGACTCACAACATTAAGTGGTAATTAATTTTTATTAATTATCATTAAAGTATCATGTTGCCATCCAAAACAATCGTGTATACAAAATTTCAGTTCAACTGAATGTTTTAAAACGCGAGAAAAAAACCTTTTCAAATTTTGAAACAAGTCGCCAAAAATGATGCCAACGTGGCTGTATTCGAATTCTTTAAATATTTAGTTTTTATCAATTAATTATAATTAAATTTTTGTATTGTCATCCAAAATAATCAGGTATATAAAATTTTAGCTCAACTGAGCGCTTTAAAATGTATTTTATTAACGATTGAAAATTCCACCAAGATAAATAAATATAGAGAGAGTGAGAGCTAATAATAGGAATTGAAAAACTGTAAAACACAGGAAAAAATTCCCTTTATCTAAATTTACGACATCATGACGACTGATTCCAATCAGTATCACGGGTGCTGACGGCGCTCATTTACATTCGTGAAAATTACAAGAACGAAATTAATTTGCAATCCTGCTCAAATTATCTCGAGTGTGCACAATTTGACCTGTTTAATGCCCTCGAATTAACCCAAGGGCAAACATTAATGGGATAAGACTATTCAAATATATAAGAAAATCTCCGTCTTTAATTTATATTCTTAGAGCTAAGGTATCCGACTTCTCTAAAATCATGATTTTTTTTCAAAAATTGACAAATTTTTTATGATTTATTTTATAGGCCATCTTATTAGCTTTATAAAAATATCAAGCTTTTTACTTTCCATTCTCTAGAACGAAAACTACAAGTGTTTTAATAAAAGAAGATGTCATAACTTTACACAAGATGTCAAACTTTAAAATGCGTTTTTTTTTTCGAAAAACTCAAACTGAGACAGAGATTGCTCAAAAAATTTTGAAAATAATTTGCAGAATTTTTTGTGAATGTTTTGTATAACAGTAGAAGTGGTTTTGACCTTCAGATTTATCAATCACTGTTTAATTTCAAAATTTACAGTCCTTTATGTGAATATAATTGCTGTTTTTTTAAGCAATTTCATATAGTCACTAAGATAGAGTGATCTAGTTTTTGTTAAAATTAAAATATCTATTATCCTGAAGGTCATTTCAAACATGAATAACAAAGTAACACATTAAAATTGAAAAATTGAGACTTTGTTCAAAAATTTTTTGTACAGAGCGGGTCCGTTTATGTAATTGTTTGTACATTTTCACCAGTTTTTTTCCTCTTTTATTAATAATAAAAAAAATTTCTGTTTTCAATTTTACGATTTTTTTTCTTAAAATATACTAAATAAATCTAAAAATCACAAAAAAATCTCCAGATCTCCTTTTCTTCAAAAAAAAAAAAAAGTTGTCGCAAGTGGTCGGATACCTTAATGTGACAAGTGATAAAGGAAAACCAATGTTATGTTCATACTCTTCCTTCCTTGACCTAAAAGCTGTAAAATGAACTCTCCGGGAAAAGAGGAGTAGCGCAAAGCGAAAAATCGCGCATATTGATCTAGAATCAAGAATAAAATTCTTTCTTTTCTTTACGCTTTATTGGGAAAGCGAAAGTAGAAAGAACAACGAGTCATTTTCTTAAAACAGTTTGACGATGAAGTCGCTTAGTCAACATTACTTACGGGAAAATTTTTCACTTTATGAGAAAAACGACAGCAGGGATTTATTTGAAAGCAGACATAATATACGCCAAAATGTTTTGATAATGTAAAAAAAATAAAATCCTCGGAGCAAACAAAATTCAAATAATTTTTCAAACAAAATAAAATGATAAATACAGATGCACAATATATGTATAATTTTCAAAATATATCTTTGTAATTTTTTAAAAATTCATTTGAAAAAACGATATAAATAAATTTGCAGTGGCATTGAAGGATATTCTAAATGAAAGGCCAACTATATAATTCTCAAAAACTTTAAAGCAAGTAATATTTTTTATCAAAATAATATTATTCTATTAAAAATACGCAAATTAATTATAATAAGCAGTTGCGAAAGAATAGAAAGCTTAAAAAAAGGCAGCTTCATGTGCGATGTAAAATTTTACAATTTTTGAAGATAAATGTTTTATATCAACATAGTAAAGCAAAAACTACAGCAAACAAAAATTGTTTTCAAATTAGTAATTGTGAATTAAATTATTTTAATATAGTTAAAAATTCTTTCGGAATGATGAACAATCGTGCGTAACCAATTCGAATACAATAAAAAAAAAAGAATATATCTTGAATTGCCATGAAAAAGAATAATATTATTAATATAATTTATAGTACACGACACCAAGAAAATGCAATAAAAGGTAAAGTACTGCATAATATTTAAACATTTGTTTTTATTTTTAAAATAAGAACAAAAAAAATCTAATTAGAAAGAAACATTTAATGAAATATACTTCTATTTATACTATCAAAGTATGTGAGGTTAATTCATGAGTTTAGATATTTCATTTTGAGTCGGCACGGTGACTGCGACGTAATGCCAAGGTATGTTGTGTTGTGGCTGATGCCACCTGTCTGACACCAGAACGAGGCCCACGAAATTCATCGTGGCGAGAGGCTAGAAGTACGCCTGTCGTTGGCCTAGAGCACCATCACGTGAAAGTACGCATTAGTTCGGGGAAATTCCCCGAAGGGACGATAGATGGTGACACCACCTATCTCCACCTCCACAATTTAGACATGGAACTGAAGGGGGGATATTCCCCAGCCCTCTGCACTCATGATTCAGCCCACAAGACTTTCAGACCCACTGATTTAATGTGCACGTACTCCGTGTGTATTCGGAGGGTATTTGGTGGCACGGGCATCAAACTCAGGCCTTCCAATCTGGAGTCCGATGCTATAACCACTAGGCTACCCACGGCCCCAAGGTTGAGGATTCAATCCCGGCTGGATTTTCAGGATGTGAAAATCATACGCATGCATGTCATATGATTTTGTGGCATGTATTAAATCCCTTTAGTATCAATTTGTCTCTGGTGCCCTCGGCAAAATTAAATCACGGCAATACTCAGCATCACAGTTTGGTACATACAATTCAAACGTCACAGTTTTGTAGCGGAAGTCGCCAATGAAATGGCTTCCACTCTTGGGGACTTGCCGTGTCTGAAAATGGCTTGGCTGCCAAAATGCAGCCCCATTTGAAACAAACATATATCATTTTGCTTATTCGATTCTTCTTTCAGGGAGATTAAGGGAACTGTAGAACTAAAGCATTATTCGATTTAAAATTCAGAACCCATAAACGCACGAAGTTAATTCAAATTGATATAAGGACATGCGTGTAATATGTACCAAAAATTCTAACTTTGCTTCGGAGAAAGGAATAATCCTATTCAGAAATTAACCAGATGAACAAACATCTGAAAGCAATAAATTTATTCCGAAAAGTTCCGTAATTTATTTCCTTAATTGCCATAAGTCAAATATAATTAATACAATAAGACTCCATACTTTGGAGAGCGTGTTACGTTCGTGCAGAAGATAAAGTGTTGCCATGACTTACTTCCCAAAAGAATACGGAAGATACCAAAATCCTTTGATAAGAGAAATTACCCAAGTATCGAAAAGAAATACTTCGAAGAAAGACATTCTCTTGATCTTCTCCCTCAGGGACATCAGTCCTTGTAAGTCGATACTGTCTTTTCAACAGATACCAAAAAAGAAATAACGTCTGAGTGAAAAATTAAAGCCTTCCTCAGTCTGATATTGCATTGAATAAAATTCATTCGAATAGAAGATAATTAGTTGACACTGATACGTTCTTAACAAAATATTTCAGTAATGCACTTACGGTACATTTAAATTTAAACTGACCTAATTTTCAGCGACGTGATGTTTTTTAGAATTCAATAGGCCAGAGTTTCTCAAACTGTGGGGCGCGCCTCCCTGGAGGGGGAGGGGTGATAACCCTAGGGAGAGAAGCGAGCATATCGACAAGTCAAAAACAGAATATTTTAAAAATTTTTTTAATTTACACACTGAAAGGAAACAAGACAAAACACATTCTGACATAATAAAAAAAAAGAAAATACACATTTACACTGATATAATACGCTTATACTAAATGTATCAGTACCACCCAATGTATTTCATCCCTAATTCAATTCCTAATATTAGCTCACACTCTCAATATATTTATTTATTTTGGTGGAATTTTCAATCGTTAATAAAATACATTTAAAAGCACTCATTTGAGCTGAAATTTTATATATATGATTATTTTGGATGACAATACAATTTAATTATAATTAATAAAAATTAATTGATTAAAACAATTATTTAAAGAATTACAAATACAGCCACGTTGGCATCATTTTTGAGGACCTGTGTCAAAACTTGAAAAGGATTTTTGCTCACATTTTAAAGCATTCTGTTGAACTGTAATTTTACATACACGGTTGTTTTGGATGACAATACCATACTTTAATGATAATTAATAAAAATGAATTACCACTTAATGTTGTGATTATGTCCTATGTATATACATATTTATATTAATTGTAACTATTTAATAAAAAATAGCTAAAATAAAATTTTTATTTGTTGATCTAAGTAGGAATTGACTTAATTTTTTTTATATTACTTGTTTATCACTAGTATATTAAGAAAAAGTTTAATAACTACCAGTGTGACTCCACGGACTTGTCATACAATATATACAAAATTTAATGCTTATCTTGATAACTTGTACGGTGTATAACTAAATCGCATTGTAGCTTTAGCATCAATGTATATTATTATTGAATTCAATTTATTGTTATTGTATGGAGGAAGGGGGGGATGATCCAAAATTGGGTAGCCAAAATTTGAGAACCAGTGCTATAAGACGGCATTATTGGTATTAAACGAAATACAAGAAAATATTTCTTTGTGCCATCTAATGGTTTATTAAAGTGTTTGAAGAGAAGAAACTGAATTTTTAAGATTAAAAAGCTAAAATTATGAACATTAAAAGCTACAAAGTTAAAATCTTAATTTTTTGACAATTTGAGATTTTTACGTTTTCAAATTGTATAGAGTTTAACATGCCTAAAAATATCTTACTTTAACCTCTAGCGTAATTAGAAGTCCTTAAAACCTATTTTTAAATAATCGTTGAAACTGGACCACGCCTATTTGAATGGCAAAAAATGTAAACAAAGTACTTCGTTTTTGCTTAAGGTATCCGACTACTTGCGACAACTTTTTTTTGAAAAAATGGAAATATGAGGATTTTTTTTGTGAATTTTAGATTTATTTAGTATATTTTAAGGAAAAAATCTTAAAATTGAAAGCAGAAAAAAAATTATTATTATTAAAATGGGAAAAAACTGGTAAAAATGTACAAAAAATTACATAAACGGGGCCCGCTCTGTACAAAATTTTTTTGAGAAAATTCTCAATTTTTCAATTTTGATGTGTTACTTTATTATTCGTGTTTGAAATGACCTTCAGGATAAGAGATATTTCAATTTTTACAAAACCTAGAGCACTTTATCTTAGTGATTATACGAAATTGCTTAAAAAGAAAAAGATTATATCCACATAAAGGACTGTAAATTTTAAAATAAAGCAGCGATTGATAAATTTGAAGATCAAAACACTTCTAATGTTATACATAACATACTCAAAAAATTTCAGCAAATTATTTTCAAAACTTTTTGAGCAATCGCTGTCCCCGTTTGAACTTTTCGCAAAAAACTCATTTCGAGTAAAACGCATTTTAAAGTTTGTCATCTTGTGTAAAGTTATGGCATCTGCTTTTACTAAAACACTTGTAATTTTTGTTCTAGTGAATGGAAATAAAAAACTTGGTATTTTTATTGAGCTTATACGATGGCCCTATAAAATAAAATCATAAACAAAATTTGTCAATTTTTGAAAAAAATCATGATTTTAGGGTAGTCGGATACCTTAAAAGTTGAATGTCTGATATAAACCCAAACACACACAAGTATCTTTAATTTTAAACTAAACCGTTTTTATTTCCTATCCGATTAGAAGTCTCACTGTATACATTAAAATCAATTTATCTCAAAATATAAATTTTGATGTTCGATGTATCTTTTCTGTGTGTGTGTGTGTGTGTGTGAGGAACTACTTTTGACAGATAAGAAAATTTTTTGTAATACATTTATATTGATGGCTAATATATACTGAAATGATATTTTTTAAATAAAACACTAAAAAAAATATTTTTTACAAATTTTTTTGGGTGAAAATAAGTCAAATTTCACTATGTTTGATAAAATATTTTATAAATTTTGAACATTTCATAATTAACTAAAAGCTCATTTCAGTATAATGAGAAATGTGTACTTAAATTACATGAAAAATTTCAAGCATACACATAAAACAGATTTTGAGAAAAGGTACATCGAAAACAGCCAATTTAACATTGTCAGTATTAGAGAGAGAGAGAGGTTTCCAACTCCTCTTAAAAATAACAAGAAATGAAAACTAATGCTGTTTCTTATCATGTTTAAAGTACATATATTAGTGCAGCATTTCTCAAACTGAGGGATGCGTTCCCTAGAGGTACATTATAACTCTTTGAGAGTGGCGCGAGCATATTGAAAAGTCGAAAAAAAAACATTCCAACAAAAATAAAAAATAAAATAAACATTTACACTGATATAATACACTTATAAATGTATTAGTACTTCACCACTTATATATATATATACACTAGCTGGTATACCCGTTCTTCACACGGGTGAATTTAAAAATTAAAAAATACAGACTGAAGGATAAAGAAGTTTTGAATGAGTTAATTTTACGTGAATTGTATAAATTAAACAAAAAAAAAGCTTTTTACATAACTCAGCTAAACGAAAAAACTATGTTTGCTAAATTTTAAGTCTTTAGATGTAATTGCTGATTTTTTTATTATTGTTATAATTATTTATGACGCCCCGTAACTTTCTTGTGGATCGATTTTTGAAAACACCTACCTGCTCAGCAAAAGTAACACATTTTTACAAATTTTGTGTAATAGACGCTAAAAATAGTGTAAATAATTTTTATCTGGATGTGTAATACGTTAATATTACTTTCTGATGCATTTATTTTATGTTAAATAGCTGTTACCCGCGACTTCGTCCACGTGCAATTTAACAAAAAAGTGTTTATTCACTTCGCAGAGTTTACGAAAGCTTTTCTTCTACTTTGTGAATCTATGTTTCTTTTTTGTTTTATTTTTTTCTTTGCTTTTTGTTGAGCAAGGGGTGAAAGGGACGCATGACCTTTGACACTGTCGATGGGTGAGGACTAAAACTTTTAGGATCAAAATAGGTCTAAGTAGCAAGTAGGGTGAAACGCGAACACAAACGAAGCCGCAAGGAAGGGGTGAAAGGGACGCATGACCTTTGACAATGCAGTTAAGGACTGTAAAATCATTAGGATCAAGACATGAATGGGAAATGTCGCGAATGGCAGCAACCTAATCAAAGAAAAAAGTTTGATGTAACTGCTAGCAATCGTTGAGACAGAAGGCTCGCGAAATAAAATAATTCCTATTAAATAAAAATAATCCCTATTGAATAAAAATAGTCCCTATTGAAGTAAATAATCCCTATTTGAATCCGATATTGCTCACTATTTCATTGGTTTTAATTTTATTTTCCCGGAATCGTAATATTTTTTTTTCTAAAATAAAATCAACCTAAGTTATTCCTTATAACATTAGCTATCTGCCAGTCAAAGTTTCGTCAAAGTTGGTCCAGCCGTTTCAGGGATTAGCCGGAACAAACAGACGGACAGAAAAACAGATAGACAGACAGACAAAAATTTTAAAAATTGATTTCTTCATGTAAGTACCGTATATAGTTTTGAATGAATTTAGTAAAAAGCTGTTAATTTCAAATTATAAATAGACACTTTATATATATATATATATATATATATATATATATATATATATATATATATATATATATATATATATATATATATATATAAAATTAATCATAACAATACTAAATTAAGAACAAGTTCAAAAATTACCAATGACTACATGGGATTGTCATATAAAAAATTATATCCCAAAATTAATACTTATCTCGATCATTTGTAAGGTTTATAATTAATCCTTTAGCTGCCGGTTTAGAGTTGCCCAAATCGCTCCCCTAAGCCACCGCTTTCCACGTAGGCTCGCGTATGTGATATATATTGATGATGAAGGGTGTGGACGAAAAAAGGAATAAATAAGTAAATACTATGAAATAAGTAAATCCTTCGCAAACATTGTCAAGGTTCTTCTATTGTATTCCAAAGCCTTCGAAATAATTTTATGGATAGAAGTTCACATAAAAGATCGCAATTCCGAAAGACGTATATATACGTCCGGGGTCAATTATCGTTTGGGTTGAGCAAGACGTTTATATACGTCGGTGGCGCTTAAGAGGTTGAAGTCGTGTTGTTGCTATAGAGTCAATGCATAGTGCTATTGAATTCAATGTATTGTTATTGTATGGAAGGGGGGCGCGATGAAAATTATTACTGAATATTGGGACGCAAATAGAGAAAGTTTGAGAAGCACTGTATTAGGGGCATGTCTCTTACTTCGCTTCTTTCAGTCCCCCCTCACACACACGTCTTAGTAATCACTTCACACACTAAAATGGTGAGAATTTATGGATCAAAGTAAAAGAGAAATAATTAAATAAAAGGGAACACACATTTAGGAAGTAAAGAAAAGCAAGATCAACTAGGATTGATCTGGGTCTGTGGAAATTTGTTAACGATCAGATAAATGAAAGCGTTCATTTCACCTTATTTTCTCCCTCACATTCTTACGCATCAACTTCGAAATAAATTTAACTAATTTTCATAAAAAATATACGGCCAAGGTATTGTAATTTGAAAATAAAAGAATCCTTTCAAACATTCAAAGCACTTAGTGGGAGAATAAATGCAGAAAATTCAAATCGGAAGACAAATACAAAACGTTACAGCAACACAAAGGAAAAATACGTAACAAATTTTAATCGACCTGGAAATCGAAGAGGCATTTACAGAACAATCGCTGCAAATTCATTCCACGATAATTAATTCCATTGAACAGAACGCTAATTTTGAAAGACTGACTATTCAAAGCGAACATAGTTATCAGAGGCTAACCAAAATAGTTACTGACGAGGGAACAAAAGTTTATTTCCGAATTCGAAACTTTTCTTTTCCTATTTGTGAGAATATAAAGCGGAGTTGATCGAAAGCGAAATCGGAATATTGGAAACTGTGCTCCATAGCGGAGGTAGCAATTTGAAATAAGCATTTTAATAAGTCTCTAAGTTAAATACATTAATTGATTTTCATTACTGAATAATATGCGAGAAAATTGTGCATAATTTTGTTTTAAGAACTATTTGAAGGGTGCTGGAAAGCTGAAATCATATTTTTTTGACAATTTGAGATTCTTACATTTTCAAATTGCATAATTTTAACCTTTCTAAAAATATTTTACTTTAACCTTTAGAAGCCCTTAAAACCTATTTTTAAGTAACCGTTGAAACTGTGCCATGCCCATTTGAATGGTGAGTGAGTGAGTGAAGATTAACGTCGCACTGTTCAGCTGCACGAGGGCTTTTGGCGACGGACCACGTAATTTTGAACCATGGTCAAGTGACGTGGACGACACCTGAGCTGGCACCCCCCTCTCCTAACTACCACACCACACCAACGGGAGGACGTTTCAGCTTTCGACAGATTTAGCGTGCATCGCTGCCCTACACGGCGGGTCTTTAGTGGTACTGGGCTCGAACTCGTGACAAAGCCAGCCACGATCCGATGCCTATACCACTCGGCTACCGCGGCCACATTTGAATGGTGAAAAAAGTAAACAAAGTACTTCATTTTTATTTAAAAGTTGAACGTATGATATAAACCGAAATATATGCATCGTTTATTGTAAATTGAGCCTTGTTTTTATTTCTTAGCCGATTAGAAGTCTCACTGTATACATTAAAATCAATTTATCTCAAAATGTAAATTTTGATGTTCGATGTACCTTTTCTGAGAAACTACTGTTCACAGGTACGTGAATTTTTATTGATACTCATATATTTATAATGATGGCTGAATGAACCTTTTGTAAAAAACTCAAAAATTTATTTTTTACAAATATCTTTATGTGAAAAATGGGTCAAATTTCACAAATTGTTTGATAAAATATTTCATAAATTATTAAAAAATTTAACATTAACTAAAAGGTCATTTCAGTATAATGACGAAGGTGTATTTTGTTTATATGTACATGTTTGAAAATTTTCATACTACAGATTTTGAGAAAAGGTACATCGAAAACAGCCAATTTAACATTGTCAGTATATATATTAGGTTGGGGGTATCCATTATTTTTGCATGGAAATCAAGACTTTATTTAACATGCTTCCAATAGTTCGATTTGGGTCAAACATGCACCGTTTTGTTGTGTAATTTTTTACCATTTTAAAGGTAGCTTCATAATGCCTCTCTCATAGAAGTCTTTGTCCTTATTGAAGAAAACATCTGGTAATCTATTTTCGCAATCTTCTCTTAATCCCAATTTCTTATCACTCAGGAAGTTTTCCAATGCGAAAAAAAGGTGGTAATCGCTAGGTGCCAGGTCCGGACTATATGGTGAATGTATTAAAACTTCCCAACCAAGCTCCCAGAGGTTCTGGCGAGTCACTATAGAAGTGTGAGGCCTGGCGTTGTCCTGATGGAACACAACACCTCTTCTGTTCGCCATTTCTGGTCAATCGCTAGCTCCAAACGGTCCAGTTGTTGTCAGTAGAGATCTGAATTTAGTGTTTGGCCATGCGGAAACAACTCCTAATAAATGATTCCTTTCCAGTCCCACCAAATACACAGTAGAACCTTCTTGGCCGTTAGTCATGGTTTGGCCACCGTTTGGGCTGCTTCAACGCACTTTGACCACGATCGTTTTCACACAATATTGTAGTATGTGACCCATTTCTCATCCCCAGTCACCATCCGTTTAAGAAATGGGTCGATTTCATTCCGTTTCGCCAAGGCTTTGCAGATGGAAATTCGATCCATTATGTTTTTTGGTGTTATTTGGGGGGTGGCACCAAAACATGGAGCTTCTTTTTGAATCCAACTTTGCGCAAATGGCTTAAAATTGTTTTATGGTCGATCTTTAGCTCCTGGGTGATGCTACGACTACTAACATGCCGGTCAACTTGAAATATTTCTGTGATTTTTTAGACATTTTCAATGACGGGCCTGCCTGCCTGTGCGAGGTGCATCTTCAACATCAAAAATACCTGAACGGAATCGACGAATTAAAATTGCACGTAATTAGCTGTTACAGTATCGGCACCAAAAACACCATCCAGAATTTCTGCCGCCTTGCTTGCATTTTCGGCTTTATCGATCAGAAACTGTAAAAAAAAACCGAATTTTCTCTTTGTCGACTTCATTTTTAACCCAGCAACTCACAACTGAATGAAACAAACAAAAAAGGCAAAATAATTTTTCTAGTGTGAAATGTCATCTTGACAACGAGCATAGGTTTGAAATTGTTTGATAGATACTTTACGAGATATCGACACTACAGCCATCTACCGAAAAAATAATGGATTTCTTTTCCCCCAACCTAACATATAGATGTTTCCGATTCCCCTTAACATATGTACTATACGTTAATGTTAATCAATATTTAGAATAAGTGTTAATTAACGCCACTCTATAAAGCAACACGAGAGCTATTGGCGATGGACGTCTTGCAATTTAACCATCTTCAAGTGATATATCCGACACCTGAGCTGGCATCCATTCTCCAAAGTACCACAAAACGCCAACGGTAGGACTGAGTTTCGACAGATTTAACGTGCATCAGCGACTCTACACGGCTGGTCTTTAGTGGCATTAGAGCTTTACCTAATGACATCCCGATTGATTGATCGAATATTAACGTCGCACTGTTCAGCAACACGAGGGCTTTTGGCGACGGACCACGTAATTTTGAACCATGGTCAAGTGACGTGGACGACACCTGAGCTGGCACCCCCCTCTCCTAATTACCACACCACACCAACGGGAGGACTTTTCAGCTCTCGACAGATTTAACGTGCATCGCTGCCCTACACGGCGGGTCTTTAGTGGTACTGGGCTCGAACCTGTGACAAAGCAAGCCACAGTCCGATACCTATACCACTCGGCTACCGCGGCCACTAATGACATCCCGAACACGAGGTCGTAGCCTGAACCACTAGTCTACCGTGGTTATGAGGATCACAAATGTTGTGTTAAGGGAACCAGGGCATGCTCGAAAGAGTAAAATGCCAAAATTAAGACCCTTTGTTTATGAGACATATATCATTTACAATTTCCAATAGAACTTAGATTTTTTACGTTCTTAATAAAGATAAGTTAATTATTCTGTAGAACTACAAAAATAACTTTTTACTCCAAAAGTTTTTTTTTTTTTTTACTACTTAATTTAAGTAATACATAATTTTTGAGAACTCGTAATATATACTTATGTTTAGGTACCATTTTTTTTTAAAAAAAGTATCTTTTTTTTATGCAAAATATTTTTACACATGTATAAAACAATGCATAAAATACAGTGAACCCATTTTTTTTAAAAAATTATTTCTTTAAAAAATTATGAAACTTTGAAATTTGAATTTTTTTTTTTTTTTTCTGCTTTTTTATGCATAAAACTATTTTTAAAAAATTAGGCACTATCTTAATAGAAAAAAATAGGTTCACTATGTGCATAGGCATTTTGTATAGAAGTATAAAAAAATCTGGAATCATGTAGTGCAATTGTTTTTTTTTTTAAATGTACCTAAATCCAAAAAAATATGCTTTTGGGAAAAAGTGATAAAACTAAAAAAAAAAAACTTTTTCACATATTATACACTTGATTAGTATTTGCTTGCCTATTTTTATATGACTAATAATAATCCTTAATCATTTTCTAGAGTTACAAAAGTAATTTTAAATTCATATGTTTCCCCCCCCCCTTTGTTTTAGTTAACATGAACATAATTTTCGAGATCTTGTAATACTTATTTCCATGTATAGGTACCATTCCTTACAAAAATATTCTTTGAATATACAAAAAAATTTACACATATATATACAGCAACATATCAAACATAATGAACCAGTTTTTTAACGAATTAATTGCACAATTTCTTTAAAATAACCATAAAACCTTTAAATTATGAAAATCTTAATTTTCTTTTTCACGCATAAATTTATTTTTTAAAAAATTAGACATTAAATACTAAAAGATATTTTGTTCACTATATAGAACATTTATATAGATCGAACACAGGGGAAACTACATATTTAAAGTTCAAAGGGGTGGGTTAAAAAGGGCGTGGTCATTTGTTCATATTTTTATTTTTCATATTTTAGGGCTACTTTATCAACAAACATATAAGTATTATATATTTTTAGATTCAGAAAAATAAGCACTATTTTTTTAGAACTAAAATTGAAAAATAGATTTTTTCAAAGTGTACGATGTTCCTGTTGTCTTAAAGTGGGCACAATAAATAATTTTACATATTTAATTACATCATAAGCAAAACCATAATGCATAAGAATTTAACGTCACCCATAGTATGTTTAACCCCAACCGTTTTAAAGATAAAATAATTTCCTTTTTTTAAAAAAATATCTATCTTATATAAATTTTTTTTACTCCCATAGTAAAGGTAAAAATATTAATATTTTATTTCCTTCAGGAATGTGATAAATACGCAACTTTTCAAAAAATACTGTTGCCAAAACCAACAGAAATAAATTTAAAGTGCAGAACTCTTTGCATGCGTAGTAAAAACAAGTATATTTTCTATTTAATATTTTGAAAATCATAAATATATCACACACAGAGCTAGCTAAAGTATAGAAATTATTACTCAATTTCTTTTCAGTCGTATTCTAATTACATACAGGATATCTAAAAAGTAGTGCCCAAACACTGCACTACCAGGTTCATCGTTAGAAGTTCATAAAAAAATGCTGGAAGAACTCTGTACTTGTACGATCCATAGTTTGAGAGAAATACGGTGCATTATGAGGTATGGGGCATTTCTGTGCTCCTGTACGTGATTGGCTAGATATGGACGTGGGGCTTCGGTTCTATGGCCTTCACTAATGCCAGATCTCATGCCGTTGTTTTTTTAGCATGGAGCAATATCTAGGAATTTATGCATCAAGACGAATTTGACTACACAGTTATACTCCGTTCCACCTGAAGTTGTCAGCGTTGGGAAGGGTAGGAAATGTAACAATCCCCTTGATAAATATAGTTCCAACTTGTTTTGGAATTTAAATTAAAGTAAATGCATGGAAAATTGTTAAAAAGTATCATGTGTTATGGAAATTGTGGGTTTAAAGATGTATTTTAAGTTAATCTGATCTTAAAAGCATTTATTCTTTAATATCTCTGAACGAATACAGTTGAAAAACAGCAACTTGATAGAATTACAGTTGGCTAAAAACCAGTTTTCAAGATTACATTCTTCCGAAACATTCGCATCAAATCAGAGCCATTCGCTTTACGTCTTTGCTATCGTTCATTCGTACTATTTTGATATCTCGTGCGACTATCTTTGCTCTCGTTGTTTTTTGACATTTTGTAAACATGTCCGTTTGCATTAAATTATTATAATAAATTTTTTTTCTGTAAAAGTTATACTTATTGAACTGAATATACAAACTTTGCATATCATATCAGTATCATAATTTTAGAAATATGATATTTTTTTACAGATATATAAACTATACATTTTATAAAATATAATAAGTTTTAACATTGAGATATATATATATATATACATTTTTCAAATTAATCCCCAAATTTTATTATATGCTTCGGTATATCTCAAGTTAACGTACATAAACGGCATTTACACATGTAATGTGAATAGTTATTACAAACTGATTTAAAATAGTAATAATGGAGAAAAGGCGATTAATTCTTTATAAACAAGATAGAAATTTGTATTTTATAAACAGATGTAATAAATGAACTTATGAAACTAAATATATATAAGCCGTTTATTTTGAATGTGGCATAAATCACTTAAGAAAAATCAAGTTAATGAATTACAATTTAACGGTATTTTTCTTCTGATAAAGTGAAATCTTGGATTTTATAACTTTCTCGACTAACATACAGTAAAATCGGGCGTATAACACACACCTATATTTTCGAGCTGCATTTTTTGATTTTTAAGCATGTTCGCCGAATAACGCGTACCCTCTTTTTACGAAGAAACCTGAAATGTACATATGCCATGCTCTTACGTTTTGAAGTCATTTATTCGAGATATTTTTCCAAGGTATAGAAAAAAATAGTATACTTCTAGAACTACAACTAGTTAAGTTTACAAGGAGTGTCATTTCTTTTAAATAAACATTATTTCAATATTTGTAGGTCTACTCTTTTATGTATATATATAATGCTCGTCTTTTTTATTTTTAAGCCTCTCATTTTTATACCCGGCATATAACACGCTCCCGAAAATTTCGATCGTATTTTTCGTGTTAAAAGTGCACGTTGAACCCCGGGTTTTACGATACTTTCTTATTTTTCATTTTTAAGTTGTCAATAAATATAATCTAGATATTATAGATATTGTTTTGATAAGTTTGTTATTATGATGTCGTTAAAAGTGGGAAGAATTATTAACTTACAAATTGTTGCGCTTCATCAAAGTAGAAAAAGGCAAAGCACTTACCTGAAAAAGAGAAAGAGAAAATTAAAATAATAAATTATTAACAAGAATTTTTAAAACTACGGTTTTTTTAATCGCACACTTATATAAAAAACGAACACAGAAAGAAGAGTACAGTGATGGGTTACTTATATTAGTAATAAATATTCATCAGCAAACAAATAACACAAATTTCAAAGAAAAGAAAATCTCCACAATTAAAACTAATTTTTACTTTTGGAATTATTTTTTGTTTTCTTAGGTGGTAAAAGACTCACTCACTCACACATCTCACCAGATATTTGAAACTATTTAACTGGCAGACTTGAAATTCTCTACAAACATAATTCTTTTGTTAATTAGAAATTCCCTACGAACGATTTGAATAGAAATCGTCTCCCAAAGGGCATCGTATGTGTGTGTGTGTGGGGGGGGGTTATGGGGATCTTATAGTTAAAAAAATTTGCCATTTTTGAACTATTAAACCAACAGACTTTAAATTTGACAAGCACGTTTCTTTTGTTTAGTAGTTTTTGTTTAGGAAGGGGGTTAAGTGCGCGTAAAAAATAAGTATTCTTCTGTTTGGAAATCCAAAGGCTGCCCTTTTTAAATCAAACGACGAGAGTTGCAATAATGTTTTTTAATAAATTTAAATACTTAATGCTATACGACTTAGATATCAGTAACTTAGGTAAAATATACAGCCATACAACATAATGAACTATCCAACAAAGCCTGTGAGTAACGGTAGATTATACACACAATCTATATACAACAAGATTTATTTCAATATGAAACAAAATATTTCCTATTCTCTTCGAAACACTGCCAATATTTTCGTAAGTGCCTTCAGATATGTTTTTATGATTCTACCAAAGGGGAAAATAAAACAAATAACTACATAAAATTCAACGAGAAGAACTATGAAAAAGCAATCATTCCTAAACTTTAACAAACTTACACCCAAAACATGCTCTATTCTGTCGTAAAAGAAGAGTATAGCATATTCTTGAGTGTATTATGCATACCTATTTTCAGTTTAAATGTGTTAAATTCAATCGAGAAAACGAAGATAATTTTTTTACAAGAAGGAAACGATAGAGTTCTGAATTGTTATAAATTGAAAATACAAAATGAAACCGAAAATCACATTTCAATTAACCGATTTTTCATCGAAACGATAATTTTAATAATTAAAGATATTTTAGGTACTTTTTCATTTCTTCGGCGCAAAAGATAAAAGTCACGAAAAATGATACAACAGAATGCCAAACGGAATACTACCGCTGGTAAGCATTTGAAAATTTTTTAAACCAGATGAAAATGTTTATGCCTCCGAAGTAAATAATTCTTTGAACCTACATTAAATAACATTTATTTATATTTATATTGTGTTGTCGCCAATAAAATCGGCTTGGCGAGATTTGCACAGGTGGAATGGAAATATACCATATTTTCTTAGATTAAATGCCATAGTAACAATAAAAACAACTCTAAGTAAATCCGATTTAAATATAATTGTATCAGATTTTAGAAAAAAATTTTGTAAAATTCTAATGACATAATTCTTAATTTATAATATTTTTAAGCAGCGTCATTCGTTTTAAATTTTTATTTATTTACATCTTTCCGTTTTCGTTTGGCATAAATACATTTTTAACAAAAAGAAAGACATAAAAGTTAATCTTCAGAATTCAACTATGCTTTACCTTTTCAAAATTAATTTTAATTATATTATTCTTTAACTTTAATTAATCAAGAACTCGTTAGTTTTTCATACAGATTAAGCAAAAAGACGGTGAGAAAGAGACGTTTTCGAAGCCTGGAGAAATTATAATTACAAAATAAATAATAAAACATATTTAAAACAATAATAAATCTTTCAAATTTATAACAAGCTTTCATTTTTAGTGTATTAATATAAGATTAAGGTGTATCATTATATAAATTAACGATATGTTTATCTTAAAATCTAGTACATACTTATTTCCGGAAGCCTTCTATATGATGGATTAATACTTAAATTTACGTACAAATAAAAAATGTTTTCTCCCTCCTTCTTAATTATTAAAGGTGAAATATAAAATATTTCTTATTTAATAAAATTTAATTAACTTTTTCCAGACTTAAAAAGAAATATATAGAATTGTTTTATTGTGAAAGATATTGGATTTTAATTAGGTTAAGGTATTCGACTAAGTTCGGAACCGTGATTTTGCAAAAGCGTATAAATGGATGATATTTATGATATTTAGTGTCACTTAGATTAGAAAATGTATAAAGAATTGTTTTAATAATAGTATTACAATAAAAAACTATTTAAGTACAATATTTTGACAAAAAAGGAACATAGAATGACCCATTTCAAAATATTCTCCTTCTGTGAAAAATGCTTCTATTATAAAAATATTTTACCTGTCTATAGCTCAGACTTCTGTACAGAGGCTCAACTAGAATTTTTGAAATATATAACTTAGAAGTGGGTTTATCCATGTTTTACGACAACAGAGGGGAGAAATTTTAAGAAAGAAACACCGATAATTATTTCAATTAGTTTTAACTATGAAAATAATGTGAATTTTTCAAAACTAATGGTTGAGCCTCTGTACAGAGGTCTGAGCTATATACAGGCAAAATATTATTATAATAGAAGCATTTTTCACAAAAGAACATTTTGAAAAAAAGGTTATTCAAGTTAATTTTTAGCCAAAATATTGTACTTAAATAAATTTTTTTTATCAAAATATCCTTAAAACAATTTTATACATGCATTCTAATTTAAGTGACACTGAATATCATGAAAATTGTCCATTTATGTGCTTTTTTAAGGTATCCGACTACCCTAAAACCATGATTTTTTTCAAAAATTGGCAAATTTTTTTATGACTTTATTTTATAGACCATTTTATTAACTTAATAACAATACCAAGTACTTTATTTTCCCTCAACTAGAACAAAAACTACAAGCGTTTTAGTAAAAGCAAATGCCATAACTTTACACAAGCTGTCAAACTTTAAAATGCGTTTTACTCGAAATGTGTTTTTTTCGAAAAACTCAAACGGGGACCGCGATTGCTCAAAAAGTTTTGAAAATAATTGTCTGAAATTTTTTGCTTATGTTCTGCATAACAGTAGAAGTGTTTTAATCTTCAGATTTATCAATAACTGTTTTATTTCAAAATTTGCAGTTCTTTATATGAATATAGTCAATGTTTTTTTAAGCAATTTCGTATAATGATTTAGATAAAGTGCTCTAGTTTTTGTAAAAATTAAAATATCTCTTATCCTGAAGGTCACTTCAAACAGGAATAATAAAGTAACACACCAAAATTGAAAAATTGAGAATTTGTTCATAAAATCTTTGCACAGAGCGGGCCCCGTTTATGTAATTTTTCGTACATTTTTACTAGTTTTTTCCCATTTTAATAATAATAATTTTTTTTCTTTTACCAATTTTAGGATTTTTTCCTTAAAATATACTAAATACTTATAAAAATCACAAAAAGATCTCCATATCTCCTTTTTTTTCAAAAAAAAGTTGTCGCAAGTAGTCGGATACCTTAAAATCATGGTTCCGAACGTAGTCGGATACCTTAAAGCAGGGGCGTCCAATCCAAATGACCTTGCGGGCCATTTCGGAAAAACATTCTCATCTCGCGGGCCGCTCATAAAAATATGTACCTTTATATCAGATTTGGATTCAAAAAAATCTTTATTCAGAGAAAATTTAAAACAGAATGAATTATGATTATTGTTTTCATTAATTTTCATGTATACAGACATAGATAATAAATGTTTATATAATACAGTCGAACCTGTTCTTGTGAGGTCTTTTTTTTATGCGATTTCCCTTTTTGTGCGATTTTATTTTCGTACAACTTTTTATGTGCGATATTTTCTTATGCGGTGTATGAATTTCAATGGCTTTGGCGCCACTGTAATGTTTTCTATCAATTTACTAGTGGCGTAACGGAGAATGTTAGGACCTTCCTACCCCGCTGAAAGTCAGGTGTCGCCTTTAATATTTTATAAATTGGGTAAATACGTATTTAGCGTTAGTCAGGCCTTGGGCCCCTAGAGTCTTGCCCCCCCCTCCTCCGTGATGTGGGGGTGTACGTTGCGTCACTGAAATGTAGACCAGTGCTTCTCAAACTTTCAACAGTGGGCGACCCACTTTTTAACTATAATTATTATCGCGCCACCCTTATCCAATAATAATGTATTGAATGCAACAATAGAGAGAGAGAGACGCTAAAGTTACAATGCGATCTTAATTTAAACCGTGCAAATTAATACGATAAGTATATTAAATTTTGTACATGTAACTTTTAAGTAATATATATTTTTTAAAAATTACTTTTAAGTAAAACAATAATTATTATGTTATTTTTCTTTCTTTAATTTTTAAATTGGAACAGATTTCAAAATAGGCGGCTGCTTTGAAGATAAAATCTAGATCTCAGCTTAATATAAAAAAACAACTCAGAGTGTCAATTTCTATTCACAAGCCTTCCTTTGAAAAACTTTCCTCTGCAAGACAAGTCCTTGGAAGTCGCTAATACTTATTAAACTTGTTCTTAATTTAGTACTAAGGAATTAGTCATAAAATACCTTGTGCGGCACTGATACATTAAAAGTATACTAGCTGAAGTACCCGCTCTTCGCAGGAGTTCATATCTAAATATATATATATATATATATATATATATATATATATATATATATATATATATTATTCTTTATATTAGAGCTGAATTGCGTAAGTAGAGTAATCCCAAATGCAAGACAATGTTTACAAAAATGTAAAATGATTTTTTTTTTAAATGAATGCTCATATAAAAAAAGTTTTAAGCGAATTTTAATTTTAAGCCTCGCAGAATTAGCATTTAGAGCTAAAGTTAAATAATGTAAAATAAAACTCTAGAGAGAGAGAGAGAGAGGGAAGAATAATTGTTATTTTTAATATTTAAAACGAGAAGACTTCAAAATGTTTTAACCGAGAGCAGACGCACACTCGATAATAATGTTAATGGTCGCGCGTGGTGATTGAGTCACCCCAATCCTTTTTGTGTAATTATTTTTATTGTACACGAAAAAAATCGTGATACCAGTGAATAATTTAATTAAGAGAAAGTATACTTACCTGCTTCCAAGAGGAGCTTTTCAATTTTTCTTTGATAGTTTTAGAAAAAAATCCAATAAAACTGAACTAAAATGTTTTAAATGTGCATGACACCTTAATAAAGGACTCAAATCACACACACTTTTCACTAACGTTTTAGGAATGTTATTTGTAGGCAAAACTGTCATATTTTGTTCAAGTTACTGTAGTTTTACTGTCCTTTGATGATCGACAAATTGCATGTGGAACTTTTGCTTGTGCTAGTATGTTTTTGACATGTCGAGGTGTGTCTTCTAGTACTCTTATGGCTTCATATTTTAGTTTATGGAGTTCTTTACAAACACAACACAGCTTTAACTACCTCACCACACTTACGACACTGAGCACTAGCACAGACAAGAATTTTTTAGGGGGGAGGTGGGATCGAGGATCGAAAGTCTAACATCCTCGCAACCAAGCATATTTTTTTTTATTTTTACAGATTGTCAGGAATAAAAAATAGTAAAAAATAAATGACTGAATAAACAATCAGCATTAAATAAAAAAACATATATAAATAACAAATACTTATTTAAGTTTTACCTACAATATACATAGGATTATAATCAATCGGGAAAAATAATTAAGGTTTATGGGGGAGGGTCCGGACCAGTGCCCCCCACCTTGTGTGCGCCACTGACATTAGAGGGACCACAACAGCTTGAAAAAAATTAGTAGCCCACACCCCGGAAAAGTCTGCCCCTCCCCCTGGTATACACCAATCCACAGCCCCATTGTGGAAAAAATATTACATCACACCAATGTGAAGATTATGAACGTCGACAAATTTAAGGACTTTTAATGGCGTGATTTTAGTGGTATCAAAAATTGAAGCCACGTTTCAATAGAAACAAAGTCAGACAACGATACGAAACCTATCTTAAATATTTAATTTTATATTTTATTTCTTTTTAGCATAAATAGATTTATTCAAATGATTGAGCTGGAAAAAGATGCAACCCAGAAGAATTTTTCAAGATAGGTTAAGACATTTCTCATAATAGCTGAACTAAATTACATCACTGTAGCTAAGCAAAATAAAGAGACTCTAGTACAGGGATGGCAAACCAATGGCACGCGTGCCATAAATGACACGCGACATAATACTTTCAGCACGCCGGCGGTCAAAATTGTTTGCATTTTATTCAAAGTAACAAAATTCACTATTCAGTATTACGAACAAACGCGAATGTTCGGTCGCTGGGTAGTGGGAAGCACTCTCGTTTGTTATGCTAATGATACAAAGTTTACCTACGGATAGGATAGTCAATTTTATTGACATAACTGTATTTTAAAGTTTATTTGTGTTATATTTACGATTTTTAACTATTACTTAACATGGCTAGTTCAGCAAAAGAACCAAAAGTGCAGGATAGTAAGTGTAAAGGTGAACCTAGAAATATGGCATTATTAGTCAAAGCGAGAAAGTGGTGTGTGTTTTATGCTCTGGAACAGTGGCATGCAGTACATCGCCCATGAAACGGCATTTTGGAACAAGTCACAAATCCTCTTTTCAAAAAAGTGAACCACAGCAAAAGTAATTAATTTCTTAGAAACCATCTGGCAGATGACTTCAATTCAGCATGCATAAGCATGCTATAAAAGATACATCTTACAATCCTAATATTTGTCTTCCAATCTGCAACAACAGAAGTCACTCAAGTGGCGTAGTACAGAATGTCAGGGCTCCCTGAAAAGTCAGTTTTTGAGCCCCAAGCCGAAGCTTACAAAGAAAACGTACTTGGCGCCTGTCAGACTTTGGGTCACCAACAGTCTTGGGCCCTCTCGAAATGCGGGGGTTGCTGGGGTGTATACGGTACGCCATTGAGTCACACTATTGTTACTTTAATTTGAATTACATGCGCTACGTAAAAGTTATTTTTTCGTAATAAATAAAGAGTTTTCAGTTTTGTTAGTATTAAGTTTTATTATTTTCCCAATAATCATAAGTTAAAATTATTTAACGGTACATCTATACCTCCTTAAACACTTCCTTAGAAAAAAATGGCACGTTGATCCATAAGGGTTCATCACCCCTGCTCTAGTATATAAAACGCCATAATGAAATTTCTCTTATATATGGTTCGACCCACTGGCATGAATCCCACTATAAAGTTCACAAATGCCTTTGGAATAAAATCCGTACTCTGCATTAACTCCTAATATACTCATCCGCATTAAAACGACTCTGTTGCATTTTTAAAGCTCTATAAAACGCACCAAAAACAGATACTTAATTCCTCTCCCTTCTGTAACTACGATATCACCAACACAGAAACTCAATTACGGCGGAATAAATATTTTAAACACGAATTGACAAACTGCATTACGGACAACTCCACTCCGACTTGTAGCGACGGAAGGTAAATTAATTAAAGAGTGCGTTTCGGAGACTTTGCTGCATATTTAATCAGCGCCTGAGCCAATTAGAGTTCGGTTAAGCACTCCCTCCGCCAATCAAGTTCTTTTCTATTGCGGATCTGTCTGTTGCAAAAGTTTACAATGACGACTTTATTTAGATTAGCCTGAAGTTAAGTGTCAGTTTAAATTTTAAGATGAAGTAAAATTAGAGTCGTTTTAAAAGTAATTTGAGATTACAGAATATCACATTAAGGAAAAAAAAGAGCGAGTTTAATTAAGAACGAAATAAATAAAAAGAAGCATGTTAATTAAGTTTAGCTTTTGTTTTAGCATAATTTTTTTTTAAAAAAAAATTAATTAAATCATGACATCAAGTGCTTCCAAAATCTGAAACCTTATAGTGTAAAAACCAGCCAACCCCCCAAATGAAGCCCTTACAAAGAATCGGTTTTTTTAAAAAATTATTTGATTCATTAGAATAAATTATTAATGATAGTTTATATATAAGTGTTAACCATAACTGAAATATTTTAATAATGTTAATAAAAGTTTTTGGAAGAGTTAATTGGATTTTCATGTAATTCTAATCTAAATTGCTACTATTTTTGGCTGTATTTCAGATCAGTTTTGACATTCGTATTTTAAATAGGTAATAAAATGGGTTTTAAATATTCATCCAAGCAGTGGCGTAACGTACACTCCCGCAAACATCGCATCGCGAGGGGTGCCAAGTACGTATTTGACCAATTTATAAAATATTAAAGACGAAACCAGACTTCGCACGGGGGAGGTCTATATATTCTCCGTTACTGTACTGCATCCAAGTGAGAGTGAGAATAATATTAACGTCGCAATGTAAAGCTACTCGAGGGCTATTGGCAATGGACTTCATAATTTTGGACCATGGTCAACCGACGAGGAGGACACCTTAGTTGGCACTTCCCTCTCCTAACTTTCACACCACCCTAACCAGATGTCATTTGAGCCTTGACAAATTTAACGTGCACAGATTTAACTGCAGCTAAAGTGACAGAATAAATCATTCAGCATTTGGATTCTCCAGTGGTCAATGATTACAGTTAGAAGGCACTTTCACAAAAAGAACATTCACGGCAGAGTGACAATCCACAATCCACTTGTCACAGATGTAAAAGCAAAACGTCGTCTATAGTGGTGTCACACTCACAAACCTTGATCGAATAATTTGTGGAAGAAAGCAATAGGGTCGGATGAGTCTTTCACACTTCTCCCTAAAACAAGACCAGTGCCCGTTTGGAGGACACTTGCACCAGTGCATGATCGTGATTGTCTCTTTCCAACCGTCAAGAATGGAGGTACATTTGACACAATGTGGACAGCCATGACATGGTTTTCTGCCGGAACTGCAGGAGATGGAATTTTCCAGGATGATAATGTACCTCTCCATTCAGCGGTACGTCCAATGATGGTTTGATGACGAGGAGGAATATAAACATCTATCTGGGCCCGCAAAATCCCCGGCATAAAAAAAGTGAACCGTTATGGTCTATTTTAGAGAGTTCAATACGGAGACGATAACCTCCACCGGCATTTCTCCCAGAACTTTCACAATTTCCCCATGAAGAATGGTACAACATTCCTCTAAACTAGTGCTTCTTAAACTTTCTATACTTGCCACCCTATTTTCAACTATAATTTTCATTTCGCCCCCCTCCATATAATAACAATGTATTCGAATTCAATACTAAAGGGTGATTTTTGAGAGGTATAGAACTTTAAATTGCAATAAAACAACGATGTATTATTCGATTGACATGAATTTTTTTTTATTCGAAAGATAATCTTGTGGCATTACATTTTAAATATGATTTCTCGCATAGGACTGCCACGGCTGGCTCGGATGTAGACCAATCTGGACGTCCAATTTTCGATGACTTTTTCCAACATTTGTGGCCGTATATCGGCAATAACACGGCGAATGTTGTCTTCCAAATGGTCAAGCGTTTGGGGCTTATCCGCATAGACCAATGACTTTACATAGCCCCACAGAAAATAGTCTAGCGGTGTTAAATCACAAGATCTTGGAGGACAATTCACAGGTCCAAAACGTGAAATTAGGCGGTCACCAAACGTGTCTTTCAATAAATCGATTGTGGCACAAGCTGTGTGACATGTTGCGCCGTCTTGTAGGAACCACAGCTCCTGGACATCATGATTGTTCAATTCAGGAATGAAAAAGTTAGTAATCATGGCTCTATACCTAACACCATTGACTGTAACGTTGTGGCCTTCATCGTTTTTGAAGAAGGATTCCACCAGCCCATAAAGCGCACCAAACAGTCAGTTTTTCTGGATGTAACGGTGTTTCGACATACACTTGTGGATTAGCTTCACTCCAAATGCGGCCGTTTTGTTTGTAGACGTAGCCATTCAACCAGAAGTGCGCTTCATCGCTAAACAAAATTCGCTTGTGAAAATCGACCATTTTTTTTTCGAAATAAAATTGCGCAATTTGAGAGCGTTGTTCAGGCGTGAGTCTATTCATGATGAACTGCCAAACCAAACTGAGAATAAATCACTTGTGACAGCCGTTAAATCGGTCGCCATCTTGGAAAGTAATGCCAACTTAAACTTTTATACTTGGAAAAAAAACACTCTGTGCAATTGGACGTAAAACTACATATCGACTTTAATTATAAATTATCACATTATGCTTGTCTTTATAATTTGTAATTTAATTTAAAATTACAAATTATCAAGACGAGTATTAAATTTTATACATTAATTTATGACATGCTCATAGGGTCACTGAAAAGAAAAAAACTTGTTCTTAACTTAATACTGTTAAATTAATTATGAAATAAATTGCGCAGTACTCTGATACATTTATAAGTGTAATGTATCAGTGTAAATGCGTATTTTATCTTTTATTATGTCTAAATGTATTTTGTGTTTTGCTTCCTTTCAGTAAATTAATAATTATTTTTATTCTTTTGTTTTCGACTTTTCGATATACTCGCGCCCCCCTTATAGGGTTATCACGTGCCCCACAGTTTGAGAAACACTGCTCAAAACATTATTCAGCACTAGTATAAATTGAATTTTAGGTGAATCCAAGCTGTATTACATGCTAAAGGTAGTTTTACATCATACTAATAAAGGATTCTTCATAAATCTAAGGTGTTTCCATTCTTTTGATAACCCCTTACTCTCACATTGTACTTCCTATTTTTCAGGGAGGATAGTCCCAAAAATTTACTATTCCAAATGACATTACTTTTTAGAAAAAATTTAATACGAAGGTAAGCACAAAATAGAATAAAAATTTTCTTTAAATACAGAGTGAAATTCGAATAATTTCAAAACACAAGCTAAAATTAATTTTTTTCATAATTTACTCTAAAATGTCGAGCAGCAATGCGATGAAAAACCAAAGTACTTAAAATATTTTTACACAAACCCATTTTTTTCGGATAAACCCTAAGTCAAAAACAAAAGCCATCGCAATCTTTTTGTTCAGGAAATTAGATCTCCGATTTCTTTCCTGTCTGCTCCATCCGACTTCGAAATTAATCTCTAGTTTTCTTCAAGAACAAAGTATTCGCTTCGATTTGTTCTTTCTTAGAATATTCAGGGTTTTATATAAGCTTCTTTTATCACTCTAAGCACATTTGACATTTCTTTATTTAAAATATAGCGCCATATTAAAGAGAAAAAATAATAGTGAATTTCCTTTGTAAATTCTCGTCTAGTGAATTCTGAAATAGTATTATAGTATTAACTCTAAAATAAAAGATTAAGTTTAAAATCTAGCTCTGAAAACAAAAGAAAAATGATTCATTTTTTTTTTTTCTAATGCGAAACACAAAACTCTCTCAAAGGCGATTTAGGCAGATCTCTTGCTTCAGCTATAAAAATTAATCATAATTTTTTATATTAAATGAAAACGAGTTAGACATCAAATGCATGAAGTTAAATGTTGAAAAAAGTCAAAACAGTTTTCGTGAGATTATAAAAATGCAAATATAGTGTGTGTTTAAAAAAAAAAAAAAAATGAAAGCAGACAAGTAACACAAAAACAAATTTTTTTTAAGTCAATTCCACTTAGATCAACAAAGAAAAATTTTATTTTAGCTACTTTTTATTAAACAGTTACAATTAATATAAATTTGTATATGCATATAACAGGATCACAACATTAAGTGGTAATTAATTTTTATTAACTATCATTAAAGTATCGTATTGTCATCCAAAACAATGGTGTATATAAAATTTCATTTCAACTGAATGCCTCAAAACTAGAGAAAAAAATTTCAAGTTTTGACCCAAGTCGCTGAAAATGAAACCAACGTAGCTGTATCTGTAATTCTTTAAATAATTAGTTTGTCAATTAATTTTAATCAATTATAATTAAATTATCGTATTGTTATCCAAAACAATGGTGTATAGAAAATTTCAGCTCAAACGAGCGCTTTAAAATGTGAGAAAAAACCTTTTCATGTTTTGACACAAGTAGCCAAAAGGGTCGCCAAGTCGCAAAAAATGATGCCAACGTGGCTGTATTTGTAATTCTTTAAATAATTAGTTTTAATCAATTAATTTTTATTAATTACAATTAAATTACTGTATTGTCATCTAAAATAATCATGTATATAAAATTTCAGCTCAATTGAGTTCCTTAAAATGTATTTTATTAATGATTGAAAATTCCACCAAGATAAATAAATTTTTCTCGAGTGTGAGCCAATAGTAGGAATTGAAAAATACTGACAAAAGATTACTATTTATTTCTTTGAAATCTTGAGGCCTATTTTATCACTGACATTTTGCTTAGTGAAAAAGGTTTAAATGTATAGTAATGATGGTAATTATTTGCTGTGGTTGCGAATACAGTAACCTAACAACGAAAACAATTGTAGTGAATATCCATGTATTATTAAATGTTAGAAAAATAAATTCGATGTCTGGCATTGAAAATATCTTAACGTTTTATTTTATTTTCCTTTTTTGCATTGTGAAAATTGAATTCTTAGTAGCCGTATTATATATAGACAAATGTTACAGTTAAAAAAATAAACCTGGTTGTAACACACGGTTTAATACTAAGACTGAAATGTAGATGGCGGTACTTGTAACGGAAGCATTACCGACCGAAGCCCTGTATTACCGCCAGAGAGAGTTGGGATTTGAACGAGTGAACTTTACTCGTCTCGCTGTCCAATCCTGGACTATGTAATATATTTTAATTTCCCCTTATTCCCTCTAAATGTTTAACCTGTATTGTGTCTAAATGTCTGTCCATTGTAACTGAGTTGTTTTATGTCATTGAAACTATTTTAAATTACCCCGAGATCTTATCCATTATTTTGGTTTACCCAGTAATGACGTAGGGGAACCGTTACATGGTTAATATTGATAATAAGCATAAATTGATTTTCTTCTTGGCATATTTTTTGCTCAAACGATTTTTGCATGAGACAGTAGCTTTGGTGAATATTATTTGCTACGGTCACCAATAAAGTAACCCTACAATGAAAGCATAATCCTGATGAGTGACCATTTGTTATGAAAACTAGAAAAATAAGTTACTGTTTACAAAAAACGAAATTACTGTTACAAAATTACATACGAAATATACTGTTTTACGGGTACTTTTAACGCCGGCGAAACGGAAAGTCGCCAAAAATTATACAACCAACGTCAAACAAAATATTCCCGCTGGTAACCTTTTACCACCAGATTTTCAAAAAAAGTCGTGGTCTTTTCTTATCAGTAACGTCTTTTTCATAATACATTAAAAATAGATAAAAAACCAATGAGAACTAATATTTATGTAGGATTTAAGGTATTAGGGAATATAAATATATTCTCCGATCAGTGAGGTTACAACCTCACAAATAGATGGAGCCACCAGCAAATATATGCATCCCCCCAGAATGGTGGGTTTTGAGGGAGAAACGACCAATCATAACGCAGCAAGCAGGGCATTTTTCCTTCAGTGAGCGGACTTCGTCCGCTACTGTTTTTCAGCAGATATGTTCTGCCCATCTTAATTATTTCAATCTTTATTAATTCTTTATGTCACCCCAATACTTCGGCTCTAAATTTATCAATTCTGATGAGGAGGTACGTCCCCCTTTTAGGGACAGGAACTTCGTAAATTACATGCCACTTGGAGAAACGAGAGCGACGGAGAACGAGAGAGACGTTAGAGGGACAGACTCCGGTTTACAGGCGAGAGGAGACGTTTTCGGTCAACGTGGTGGTCGATAAGCTTAGCGACAATTGAGAGTATGCTCCGTGAAATAACTCATAAAGTTTGTTAATCAGTATTTAATTGGGAAATAATCTAATGTTTCATTAATCAGTAATTTTATTCTAATCAGCTTATTTCTTTGAATATCAAGCTCCTGGACGTAGTGACTCACCCCTAGACAACAAAAGAAAAGCCACTTGTATAAATAAAATACACCCCTACATTTATTATAGTTTTTTTATGTGTGTTGTCGCTAATAAATGAATGAGTGGATATTATTGTCGTACTGTTCAGCTGCACGAGGGCTTTTGTCAGCGGACCTAGTAATTTTGAACCATGGTCAAGAGACGAGGATGACACTTGAGCCTGCACTTGAGCCTTAGTCAATGTAATTAACGATGTAGGATTTCTATGAAACTTCTGATCTAACGTAGTTTTTATATAGTTGCATGTTATGTACGTGTTGTGATATGGAATATGCCGCTATAGACATTAGTAGAGTTTAAAAAAGTCATGTATAAAATTAAATACCAATTTGTTAAATGAAAAACTCTATAAGATATTAATTCGGTTCTAATAATATTTACAGGTGTTTTTGAAATCTAATTTCATGAAAATGTACCCAGGAAATATGAAACTTTTATAAAAATATTTTCTATAGGTAACTGAAGAATTACAGTAATTAATCCAACGTTACGGTTGTAGATTTTGACACACTAAAAAAAATCTATCAATGTCAAAGGGAAATCAAACCAAAAGTTTTTGTTTTCCAACATTTCCGTGAGTAAGTGTTTATTAAAGTCAAAATATAAAGCAACACGAAAACAATTGGAGTCGGTTCTCATATTACGGTTAACTCGTTAAACATTTACGGTCAAGTGAGGAGGCCGACACCGCTAAACTACCATAGCACACAAACAGAAACATTATCCCCTCTACACGGTGGGTCTTTAGTAGAACAAGGGATCAAATTCATGACGCGCAAGAAACGAGCTCGAAACCATTACCACAAGGCTACCGTCACCGCCCAACATTTTCATTACACTGAGTTAGTTGTCTAATTTTTTTCATCTAAGTTTCATAGAAAGAGTACTTTTTTAAAAAGGATTCAATAAGAATTTGTTTGAGTGCAGTGTTATATATCGAATTAGTACTTTAAACTGTTTTTCTTCAAAAATGTTCTAATAATTTATCTTAGAAAACAAAAAATTGTAGAAAATATTTGTAAACAGTTAACTAAGCCTAACCACATACCACTACATAATTATTACATATGTAGAAAACTTTTATAGTTTACATTTTTATGATAATTAATTTCCCAAGTTCTGAAACTAACTACTTATTAATATAGTTTACAAATTCAGTACGAAGTAGTTTACAGTCTGCAAAAAGACAATTCAACCATTACAGACAAGTAAATTAAATTTTAAATATCCTTATAACTTCTAAAAAAAAGCGTAAAATTAATTTTCTCAGTGTGATCTATTCATTTCTCATTTAAGACTGCATTCATAAACACAGATAAAAAATATTTTACTTCTTATTCCCTAGTAATATTTAAACAAAATAAATAGACAAAAGAACGCTATTCTAAAAAAACACGAAAAAAAAATAAGAAAATTAATATTAATTATTTGTTTCCATGCAGGTTGAAGATATCGCAATGAGAAAACAAAGCCGTATTAAGATCGTCTACAAATATTTTAATTTATGAAAAACAATGGCGGGAAAGCCAAAAAGAATAATAAAAAAAAAACATTTCACTTAGAAAGATGGGAGTAATTTCTTTTCCAGACGGTCTCTTAATTTTTTTAAAATTAGATTAATAATTTTGAAGAATGATTCGTAAAGGGTATAAAATATTACAGGAGTTAATTTATTTCATTAAATTGATGGTTCAGTATCAAGATCCAGAAAAACTAGACACTTGTTTACAAAGAGTATATTAATAGGAATAATTAATTGTACTAAGTTTTTACTCGAGTTTTATAATTCAATTAATATACTCGTAAGTCATTAAATAATGAAGGCGAATAACAATTTTTTACTGTGGGATTTATTATATTACAAATTTCCGTTGAGGTTCGTTTTAGTTCTGTAATAAATTGCAGAAACTTATAAATTTAACAAAAGCATAGCTACTTTTTTTTCTCTTTTCACATCAAATAATAGAGTGTTTTTGAATCTTGTTAACAATAAATTTAATATTATGCACGGAACACTAAAAAAAATCACTGATCACTGACTTTATGGTGCCAACAAATAAATCAATTGAAATTATATCTTCGAGTAACGAAAACCATTTCGAACTCATCGCAGGAAGATGCGCACTTTGGGTTACGATAAGTATGAGTGAATTATAAATATTTGTGCATCTTGTGAAAACTTCTCTATGTATACAATGAGAAAGTAAATGTTTTAAAAATGTTTCCATGGGGAATTTATTTGTTTTGTTTGGAAGTACTTTCTCATAAATTTCGTAAATAATTGACGTATTTTTTAAGTGTGAGTTTTTTATGCGGTTCCTCTCCGAAGCATGAAATAAAATTTTTGTAGTGTATCGACAAAGTTGCTTGATGTATGTAAGTAAGTATTTATGAAATATTTTCGAATATTTTTTGTGCAGTTTATTTTTATGCGGTCCCTTATCTACCGCCCCCAAACAGGTTTTACTGTATACAAAAGTATTTCGGTGAATCTAAGTTAAAATGCAAATTATTGGGTGGAGTTGATACAAAAATTTATAAATGTAAATTATATTTAGACAACAGGTTGTATTGCGAAATCCCAGTTATTCTACTTTCTCCCTCTATTCCCCCCATAAAAAAACGCCTCCTTCTGTTATAGCCCAAGAGCCCACGACTGCCAGACCTTCGTTATTTTATAAAAGCTGAAAGTTTCTCTGTGGATGTCACCAACACAGGTAAGAACGATCAGCGAGTATGGAGTTTGGAGATTGTGGTTACTTGCGCAGGTAACAGGTAGTAAAGGTGCATAAAATAGTACCTCAACTTCCTTAAAGTATAAAGCTCAATTTTTTTTATATTTTCTTCGGAATAACATTAGAAATCACGTCGTCCATTGCCGGACACTTAGTGTAGTTGCAACCCCCTGCCAGACACCCCTTAACTTTAAAAAAAATAATTATACTTTCGTTATAGTATAAAAGCTGAATTTTATACATGCTACTTGGGGACCTATAAAAAGATGTTACCTATATACCCGGACAGTTTGAATGGTTTTTACATCTTGCCAGACACATTGAAAGTCTGCTTGCTGCAGGTGTGAGTTAAAGGCAACTGTTCAAGCGCGTGCGAGTGAGATAGGGCGTTTAGTCTATTGCGATCGCTTAAAAAATCCAATAAAAATAGTTTTATTACGTTTATAAGCATCTTATATAGTAAAAAACATTTTTTTATTATTACTAAGTACAAAAATTATTATTATATGTAAAAATCATACATCATTGCCAACGATATTTTCATCTTCGTTAGTACTACTCCAGTCCGTGGCTTGATTGTTATCAATATCGTAATCTCCATCAGTTTCCGAAAAAAATTAAGCAAGTTTATATAATTATGAATAATTTAAAAATTATGTACAATAATTTGACATAATAATTATATACCTGATTGAGCTTTATATGAATCATTGGCATAACTTGGTAGTTGATCCCCTTCACACCATTTAAAATGGTATTTATCATTTTCGAATGTCCAGCCATTATTTTCTGGTTGATATGTGGCTGGATTTTTTAGATAAGCATTGTTCCAAATGGTACATGTATAGTTTGCTCGCAGAAACTGCTGCAATAGCTCCCTTTTTCAAGGTGGTACATTGCTAGCATCAAAATTTCGCAACTTCTTTCGGTCAAAAGCTTCGTTTACATCAGAGATAGTATACAAGTCGATGAACATTTGAAGTCGAGCGGCATCAACATCAATTACATTACCGGCATTGTATACATTGCATATAAATCTCTGAATAATATTAAAGACGTTTTGTTGTTCACTTGTTTTTTTAATGGTAATACGTATTGTGTTTTCTCACCTCAGATCCCCTAAGTTATAATATAAATATTATCATTGTTAGTGTTTAAGTTAAGATCTTAATAAAGAACTTTTAAGATCATGGCAACGCCTGGTTCTTCATTAAGATAACTTAAGAGTAAGATATCACCCACGGGTGAATATTTCACAAGACAAGCTAACTATAGAGGGAAAATCTAGTGTGATATAACGATAGCTTAAAACCATATGTGAATAAGCGCCTGAAAACCCAACAGCTTAACTTGACTCAAAGTTATCTTAAGAATCCTAACTTCCTTAATTTATTTTAATAGCTAAAGCCCGTCCAATAATCACACGTCAAAATTCCGATCCTTGCCGTTACAGCACTGCTTTCCGCAACTCATCTTCTTTCCCTTCTCTTTACAATTACTAAACTTAAACTATATATACTAGCTAATCTGCATATCAAGGTTTCTTCTTGAGGGGGATGGCTGTGAAATAACTCAATTGCTGGCCCCAAAGATTCCCCAAGAGGATTAATATAAAATCACGTAAAGCTCCGTCACAGCATATAACAAATATAATATTTGTAATTTTAGTCAATGTTGATATGAAAAGTTCAAAACCCCAGTGCGAATGCTCCGTGACAGGTCCAAGTAATGATGTATAAGATTGATGTAAATCAAGTAAAACTGTGAAAATTTACCGAACTCACCATTGAGACATTGTTGCTTGAAAATATTGCAATTATTCATCAATTTTTTCAGATCTTCATTTTCAATGTGGAATGACGATATTTCAGTTTTTCACAGGAGTAGTAGTGACGATGAAAATATCAACGAAAATGATGCATGATTTTTACATGTACTAATATTTTTTTTGTACTTAGTAATAATGAAAAAAATATTTTTTTACATTATAAAAGATGCTTATAAACGTAATAAAAATATTTTTTATTGGATTTCTTAAGCGATCACAAAAGACTAAATGCTCTATCTCACTCGCACCCGCTTGAACAGTTGCCTTTAACTCACACCTGCAGCAGACATTCAATGTGTCTGGCAAGATGTAAAAACCATTCAAACTGTCCGGGTATAGAGGTAACATCTTTTTATAGGTCCCCAAGTAACATGTAAAAAATTCAGCTTTTATACTATAACGAAAGTATAATTATTATTTTTTTAAAGTTAAGGGGTGTCTGGCAGGGGGTTGCAACTACACTAAGTGTCCGGCAATGGACGACGTGATTTCTAATGTTATTCCGAAGGAAATATAAAAAAATTGAGCTATATACTTTAAGGAAGTTGAGGTACTATTTTATGCACCTTTATTACCTGTTACCTGCGCAAGTAACCACAATCCAAACTCCATACTCGCTGATCGTTCTTGCCTGTGTTGGTGACATCCACAGAGAAACTTTCAGCTTTTATAAAATAACGAAGGTCTGGCAGTCGTGGGCTCTTTGGCTATTAGGGAATCGTCCCTCTCTCTGGCCCGCCTAGAGATGTGGGAGGAGGGGAAGAAACACTAGATGCACGAATTATAAGACTACAATTATCGGCCTCTTTATTTTAGGATCAATTCTACTATCCTATTTAACTTAGCGTTAATTTAACTTTAGTGACCAATCATCACTTTAATTCTTTTGTTTATTTAATATTTGAAATATTCTATAAATTTGACCTGATCAGTAGCAATCTCACCTGACTTCTGGCTTTCTCTCTCTCCTTCTCCTCATTGCTAGATAGAAAACCTTAACTATATATAGTGGGCATAATTTTAAAATATCACGGTTTCTTCTTCAAAAAGGTTGGTTGTGAATAAACGCGAATGATAGCCCAAAGATTTCCCTAGAGGATTAGATGAAGGTTTCGCGAATAGATCCGTCACATTTCTAGTTAGAGCTCAAATTAAATTCTGAAAATATGACTTTTCAACCATATATATATATATATATATATTTACATACTATCTCAATTGTGATTTTTGATTTAAATTTTAAGAATAAGCCTGTTTAAAAAACTAATTTGAATTTACTTTTGAAATTTAAGATTTTTAGTATTCGTGGCGAGCGGGTCATAATTTAGAAATTTGACAGGTAAAGTATATCAAAAGTAAGGCCATTTCCTTTTAACTTTTGTAATTATTTTGTATATATATATATATATATATATATATATATATATATATATATATATATATATATATGTCATAAGAGGTTCTTATATTAACGAGTTTGTATCTTTTCAAGATATTTCAGTGAAAATTCACTCAGAAAAAAATATTTAACAGTTTCAAAAAATAGAAAGATTACAAATGAAAAAGCAAACTTTATGCAAATTCATTTGTTAATAGATGAAACTTTTTCGAGCAGTAGAGTAACTCGAAAATTCAAATTGTTTTCAATTCATATATTTTTCAATACAAAAAGATGAGTGTGACTAAAGTAACAATTAAGTTTGTTGTTCAATCTTAATTTTATGCAGTACCATAATAGGTCAGAGTTGACTTTTTTTTTAAAAAAAAATAGGCACATAAAAAGTATAATCTTTATAAATTCATATCTAAATATTTTAAAAGGACACACCTGACTTGAGTATAAAACCTTATCTCGAACATCATAGACTAAAAATTCATAAAACTATTGTAGCCCTGTAATGAGACATTAACGCTTCGTAAAAAGATGATACCTGTCTTACTAATTTAGAACGTTTTGAAGATATACGAGATAAAGCCTTTTGACAACGGACTTTAAAATGTTAAGGCTTAAAGCCTTAACACGTGTGTATTATTTGGGGGCAATTTTCCTTTCAAGCAACCCTTTGAAAGGATTTTTGCATAATTATCATAGCAACGGCTTCGAACAAATTTTCCCCAGTGAGCTGAAAGAATTGCTCGAAATTCAAGCTAATGGGGTTCTTCGACTCTCTACGCATAAACAATATGGCAGTAAAGATGACAGCCACGGCTTCGGCAAATGCATCAGAAATGGAGTGTATTATTTTAATGGCGTATAATATTTTAAACAAAATATCGATTCCTTTCTGTTTACGACCGTAAACAAAAGCGTGAGCGAAATAAAATAAATAATATTGGATATTCGTTTTCCGAAGCAGAAAAATCGGTGAGTAATTTGTCAATGTTAAGATAGGGCACATCTGACGTCAGAGCGTATTGTTTTGAATATGATAACTTTTAACCCTCACAGCTGCTTGTAATGGTTGTTGGAAAGAGACTCGAGTTGATCTGAGATATGCGTGTGTAATAAGGCCTTAAATCACATGATTTGGAAGACGACATTCAAAATGTGGTTCTACATTTTCCAATATTAATAGTGCAAAATCTTGTGGCAGAGGTGGATTTAACCCTTAATCTACCGCATTATGATTTAGTGCAGTTTTTTTCATGCTGTATTTTTTTTGAATCACTACATTGAAAATTAAGGCATATACATAAACAAAATGCTCATATACATAAACAAAATGCTCTAGGAAAATTTAATCCGTTAGAGCTAATTAATAGCTAGATATTCAACTGTAAAATTAGTCATATACACTGTTCACTTAAAAAATAGTCAAATCATTTTATAAGGTCTTCATTAACATACAAAAAAAGAGAAAACAAGACACTTAAATTTTGATATTAACTATTTTTTTCGGGACAAAAATGAAAATCTTCGCAATCCGCTGAAAACGCAATTCCTGCAATAAAACTATTCACCTTCCCCGCTAAAATACTCATCATAGAACCCGTACTGCCAAATACTTTGGGAGTGTGGATTTAAAAGAATATTTCTGCTAAATGCCGACAAAATATTCGCAAAAATGGTTATTCTATGTGACTTTACAGTGTGTGGTACTTTTAAGAACCGTCAGTAGATAAAGGGTTAATGTCCGGTTATTTTACATTAAGGAGAAAGTAGTTAAAATTATTCAAATAAAGCCGAAAATGGAATTTTTCAAAGTTTGCGTTTTGTGTGCAAACATTTTCACAGTTTTAATACTGCTCCGATACTAGTATTAAAATTAACTTCACTCGTCCATAGAGGACGAGCTATTTATTTTTCTATACATTCGAGTTTTCAAAAATCAATTTTTCTAGTATAAAATATATTTTATAACCTGTTTCCTTAAGTATAACAGAGTGATAAGTTCTATTTTTTTTGAGGTCATCTAAAACATAAATATAAAAATTTGACTTCAATGCTCAAAGAAAACGGCCCATTTTAGTTTTCTAGAAATTTCCATTTTATATAATCCATTTTAACCAGTATAAAATACGTCATGTATCTTATTCCTTTTAATATAACGTTAACCTGATATTTAACTTTGAATGTAGAAATTAAAAAGAATGGCGTAATTATAAAATGTTAAAATTTTTTTAAGGAAACGGAATGAAAAATAGATACTCGAAATAATAGTCACTCGAATTATTTATTTCAATATTAGGACATTTTACATTCCGGAAAATGTGTTTTAATTTTGAGCTTTGTTCTTCGATATTCCGTGAAGACAGTCTTAACAACTCTTATTGCTACAGCCTTAAAAAAACGTGTTTTTATTTAATAACACAAGTAGTATAAAAATTTTTTTAAATCAATTCCTACTTAGATCAACAAAGAAAAATTCTATATTTTAGCTATTTTTTATTAAATAGTCACAATTCATGTAAATATGTATATACATATGACAGAATCACAACATTAAGTGGTAATTAATTTTTATTAATTATCATTAAAGTATCGTATTGTCATCCAAAACAATCGTGTATATAAAATTTCAGTTCAACTGAATGCTTGAAAACGCGAGAAAAATCCTTTTAAAGTTTTGACACAAATCACCAAAAATGATGCCAACGTGGCTGTATTCGCAATTCTTTGGATAATTAATTTTAATCAATTAATTTTTATTTATTAAAATTAAATTACTGTATTGTCATCCAAAATAATCATGTACATAAAATTTCAGCTCAATTGGGCGATTTAAAATGTATTTTATTAACGCGATTGAAAGTTCCACCAAGATAAATAAATAAATAAATATAGAGAGAGTGTAAGCTAATAGTAGGAATTGAAAAAGATTTAAACCAGGACAGAAAATGTTTCGATTTTTGCAAGCTCTGACACAGTTTAGGCATTCAAGAAACTATGCAAACTGACAAGATTTTGGAGATATACACAAACTCATAACCAGGTATCATTTGAAATTTTTTCCCCTCGTAGCGTGAATATACAGATTTTCCGAAACTCTTTTCCTACTGCATATACATTCAAATTTTCCAAATAATAAGGGGAATATCAAACACGTCGCTCCTAATACTGGTTTCTTTTCCCACAAGAACTTTTCAAACATCGTAAAAAGTTGGGGACCTAATAATTTTCATAACCGAAATATTCTCTTTCTGTATGAGGAAGCGGTTAGGGAATGTGGTAAAATCTCTTTGGTCCTGCTATCTTTCTAAATCATTACCTTATACCCACCACGCTCAGAAAATGGAGCCGAAAGGAGTGGTTGGAACTGAAGTGAAATGAAATAGAAGTCTTCCGATATTTTTTTAAAAAAAAATTATTATTAAATTCTGAACGGGAAAAGTTAATGGAGCTTGAACTAGGGAAAGATATTATATAAAAGATACCAAAAGGGAAAATATAACAGGAATAAAAGTGATAAAACAATTTTTAAAGGTTCTTTTACCCCCTTTTGTGTTTTTGTCGTTGCTGGAATGATTTATTTTTCCCAAGTAAACAGATTCGTTTTTAAATTTTTCTCTTTCTGTTGCCAAAGATATGTTGGTAAAATAATGTATTTGGAAAATGTAGTCGAAAAAGTTCGATTGTAGTGTAAAAGAGGCATATCTGAAAATCACATAGAGTACCTGAAGCACAACAAAGCATTAAAAAAAAAATAACGTGAATATAAAAAAAAATTTCTAATAAAATTGAAAAAGAACAATAAGTATAACACTGAAGGAATTTTAATAAATATTTATGTTTAAAAAATACTTTTCTGGTGCACTTAGCCTTAATACCCTTTAAACTATTGTAATAGTTTATGGGCGGCTTTGGTTTAATATATGATACTTAAAATAAAATAATAAAAAACTATAAAATAACAGCCTACCCGGCTTTCGAGCTTTTATGACACTAAGCTAGCTATCCGTTTTTAGTTTTTAATCAAGAGATCGTTATTTATGACCGTTTGTTGACCGCGGATTGACAAATAACATTAAGATATCCGACTACGTTCGTAATCGTGATTTTAAAAAAGCACATAAATGGACAACTTTCATGATATTTAGTGTCACATATTAGAATACATGCATAAAATTGTTTTAAGGACATTTTGATAAAAAAAATTTATTTAAATACAATATTTTGGCAAAAAATTAACTTAGAATAACCTTTTTTTCAAAATGTTCTCCTTTTATAAAAAATGCTTCTATAATAATAAAATATTTTGCTTATGTAAAGTAAAGACTTCTCCAGAGAGTCTCAACTATGATTTTTGAAAAATCCACATTATTTTCAGAGTTACAACCCATTGAAATAACTATCGGCGTTTTTTTCTTAAAATTTCTCAACTCTGTTGTCGTAAAACATGGATAAACCCACTTCTAAGTTATATATTTAAAAAATTCTAGTTGAGCCTCTGTACAGAGGTCTGAGCTATATACAGGCAAAATATTATTATAATAGAAGCATTTTTCACAAAAGGTGTTTCTTATAATGGGTCATTCTATGTTCATTTTTTGTCAAAATACTGTGCTTGAATAATTTTTTTATTGTAATACACACACACACACACACTGTTCTTAAAACAATTCTATATACATTTTATAATCTAAGAGACACTAAATATCATAAATATTATCCATTTATACGCTTTGGAAAATCACGGTTCCGAACATAGTCGGATATCTTAACTGCGTTGGCTTTGTCAACCCTATCAAATACATAATAGTAACTGAGCCATTAGCATCTCACCAAGCTTGACTGCTTATTGATAACTACGCGAGAGTACTGGTTACGGTTTAGAATAAATCGAGTGCAAGACTTGACAGTTTTTTCCCCCATTCTTTAGAAACAAACGACAAAAGGAAATATTGAATTAAAGCATTAATTAATGTTAGGTATGGATGTAAGAAATGTGTTAATAGTATACGCGTGTGCGAGAAATGAATGTGATTGATGATTATTTATCGAGAGGGCATTCCATGTGTGTATGTGTGGTAGGAAAGTATCCTTATAACGTGTTAGAGAGCATAAGGAAAGGTAGTATGTGTTCAGCAAAAGTAATTTGAGTTTTAGAAATTTCCTAATCTTTTTTTTAAAAAAAGTTATTTTTTTTTTACTACAAGTCTAAAAAATTTCAATTTTTCTCCTTCGAACATCAATTTCTTCTCTTTGGAAAGTTCTACCTACTTTTTAGAAACTAATTTTCAATGAACTATTTTATAAGTCTTAAAAATATTCCTTTTTGACCTTCGAACATCATTTTCTTCTCTTTGGAATGCTCCTAATTTTCTATTTAAGATACATTTTACAAAAATTCGTTCTTAAAGCCATCGACATTAATGTTCTGAAGATATATTAATTTCAGACAAAACATATTTGCCACTATATATAATAACAAAGTCTTTTTCGCCCTCTCGTGTTTCAACTGAGATAGAGATACTGGCAGATAATGTCAGATCCATTACTGGATAGGTTAGATAACTTGGATCTAATTATTGATAACTCTACAAGTTCTTAAATTTTCCAAACTTCTATTGAATGTCCTTGAATAACAATGTTTTACATTCCCGTAATGAAACAAAATACAATTTAATAGAGAATAAATACTTATTTTTGCAATCTGTATGCACTATTTTATTATGAATTTTTATTTTTTTGCACAAACAAATATTGGAACTAACGTATTATACCATCGACCAAGACAAATCAAAAAACATCACTCAATGCTACGATATGCGGCTAATAGCGCAACCGTTCTCGCGCATGCTTGAACACAATAATAATAATGGTGACAGCATTTGGCGATATGTTTTGAATTGGTGACGTCTTTTGATTTGGCAAAATTAATCGACAGTATAATACGAAAAAAAAAAACCGTTTTATGTTTTCCCCTCTCTAGTTGAGTTTAAAATTATATCTTTTTTTAATTTTACTGAACGTATCTTGACTGCAACATAATAAAGGACATCAAAAATCAAATTCTGAATTTTATTAAAAAAATCTAGAAGCAAAAGATTCAAGGTTAATTAATAACGACTTAATAACACGTTACCTAATCAAATTTGAAATTTGTATTAATTACAGATGTAAACGTTTAGCAAGAGTTTCCACAGAAAGCAAAAATAATTTCTGGAACTTATCAGAATTTCTTGTCATTGGTAGGGAAAAAGATTATGATCACGTGGGGGTACATTGAAAAGAAAGTGTGAGATCAAAGACTAGGGCGCTAAACTGAATTCCCATTGCAAAGCAATAAAAAACGATTTGGAGAGCGGGAAACTATGATAAGAGAAATTGGACAAATATCGGAAAAGAATACTTTGAAAAGAGATACTTTTCTTGATCAATAGAAGCCTTTTTTCGAGAACCTTTATCCTTTGAATTCGATAGCAATGACTGTTCAAAAGGAAGCGTCAAGGGTTATGGATGCTTGAATATTAGCTCGAATGAATTTGTTTCAATTATGTGCAACGGACATCGTTAACTGATACTGATACATTAGTACGAGTATTCTGCACTTTGAGTTAAAAATCGTAATTGTGATTAACGGCGCAGTATTTTAAGGTTGCTTTTTAAACTGTGTTACACATAAATAGGATTCAATACAACGAATAAATTTAACAAATTCAAAGGATTTTATTGCATACTTACTATCGATAAGCTCGAAAGTCGTTAATGAGCACAATACCTAGCTCAGGGGTCGACTAACTGTGGCTCGCAAGCCGCATGTGGCTCTTTGTATGGACGGCTCTTCAGACTTCTAGTTATATGAATTATTAAAAACATATTTATAACAACTAAAAATTATAGTTTTGTTTTCTGTCTCTCTCCTTTAAAACTTTCTATTGAAAAGTTTTAACTTTAGTTGCGTCTTACATTAAACACTTGGCTGGCTCGCGCCAAATTGCTGACATATACATGCAGCTCGCGCCAAATAGCTGACATATGCATGCAGCTCGCGCCAAATAGCTGACATATGCATGCGGCTCGCGCCAAATAGCTGACATATGCACGCGGCTCGCGCGAAATAGCTGACATATGCACGCGGCTCGCGCGAAATAGTTGACATATGTTTGCGACCTGGGTGAAACAGCAGAAAAAAGGTTGAGTACCCCTGATCTAGGGATTAACTTATCTCTTCCGTTAATGAGCGGAATCAAGAACTTTGACACAGATTACGCAGGTAATGTGCACATTAAAGCCTTTCCTACCGTTAAAGTTCTAAAAAATGCCTCCTCTCCTTTCCCTCTTATCTTACTTCTACCCGCTCTTCCTCTACTTTTATTTTCATTTCTCCAGTGTCTCATCTTCGTCGTTTTTTTTTAAATTCCTAAAGGTGGCTTCGAATTGGTGTTTTACCATTACAGACCTATTACATTTCCCCGGGAGCTGGCATCTCTTTCTAATGTGGCATCATATAGGTGAAACACCAATCCCTGCATGTAATTTTGATGCTCAGTTTCCTCCCCAGAGGGAGACACCTGGGCTCTGACGCTGCGAAACCGTACTTAAGAATTCAATTTTGCTCAGAGAATCCAAGCCAAACAGGCACTCAAGGGATCTTTTACATGCCGCATAATCATAAGACAAGAACGCTGTCAATTTTCTGCTTCATGAAAATCCATTGACTTGGGCTGGAGTCGAGCCCGCAACCTAGACGTACAAGGCCAGCGACAAACCAACTACGCCAACCCCTACGTCGGCTGCCAGTGCAAAGCATAATTTAACAATACTAACAAGGCAATTAGCAAAGCGTGTTTTAAATCCCAATTGATTCTTTTTTTTTGTAGTTATTTAATTGATTATAATAATGGATGCTATCAGCTAATTTGTTGAATTTTATTGAATTAAGCTGATTCTGTAAGATATCGAAAGGTAAATATAGCGTGTTAATTTAGGCGTACAGTATCTAAGTTAACAGTAACAGGAAAGTTGCTGTTGCTAAAGCAAAGATCTTATTTTCATTTAAACGAGTGCCTAGTTGGTAATACGTGGATTATCTGGGTAATTTAGCAAATGAGACCATTTTCGACTCATTAACCTTTGCCCTGCACTTTACCTAGATAAACAGTATGTATAAAATAATTGATTTCCACATTTAAGCAGCAACATATTTGCCAATATATTAAAGAGCAAACATTGATAAGTTTCAGCTAAAATAATGTCTCTAAATAAAGTTATTATTTCTCTGAACATTTAAAAACGTTTTTCAAAAAATCCAATGTTAATGATGATAATTAAATACTGGTTTGATAGTATATTACGTAAAAGCACGCGAGAGCGTAATTATTACATTTATAAGACAAACTAATGCGTGTAATTCAACCACTTTAAAAATAAATATTTTGCTCAAAGAAATAAAAAAAGAGTAGGAATCAAAGATGGTATAAACTTACGCAACAATAAACTCATACAAGAACGAGATAATTTTCAATTCACATTTTAAAATTAATGTGTATAATTTCAAAACAGAATTAACATTTTGATAATATCAATGAATAATCGATTTAAAAATTACTGATTTGTCAGCAAATTTTATTCATCGGGGCTCCTTTTTCAAAAGGTTTAATGTTGAAAATCGACAAACCGTTAAAGTTGTATTTGAATAATTATTGAGATAAAAAGGAAATTTTCCAAATCGTGAATTCTCACCTCCTCTTTGATCGATATTCATTAAAGAAAACACAAACTGGATTTGCTTACATGCGATTTTGCTGCATATTGATCTGCAGGTAATAAAGGGTGTTTTTTTGAGAGGTATAGAACTTTAAATTGCAATAAAACAATGATGTATTAATTCGATTGACATGAATTGTTTTTTATTCGAAAGATGATCTTGTGGCATTACATTTTAAATATGATTTCTGGCATAGGACTGCACCGGCCGGCTCGGATGTAGTCCAATCTGGACGTCCAATTTTCGATGACTTTTTTCCAACATTTGTGGCCGTATATCGGCAATAACACGGCGAATGTTGTCTTCGAAATTGTCAAGCGTTTGTGGCTTATCCGCATAGACCAATGACTTTACATAGCCCCACAGAAAATAGTCTAGCGGTGTTAAATCACAAGATCTTGGAGGTCAATTCACAGGTCCAAAACGTGAAATTAGGCGGTCACCAAACGTGTCTTTCAATAAATCGATTGTGGCACGAGCTGTGTGACATGTTGCGCCGTCTTGTTGGAACCACAGCTCCTGGACATCATGATTGTTCAATTCAGGAATGAAAAAGTTAGTAATCATGGCTCTATACCGATCACCATTGACTGTAACGTTGTGGCCTTCAACGTTTTTGAAGAAGGATTCCACCAGCCCATAAAGCGCACCAAACAGTCAGTTTTTCTGGATGTAACGGTGTTTCGACATACACTTGTGGATTAGCTTCACTCCAAATGCGGCAGTTTTGTTTGTTGACGTAACCATTCAACCAGAAGTGCGCTTCATCGCTAAACAAAATTCGCTTATGAAAATCGACCATTATTTTCGAAATAAAATTGCACAATTTGAAAGCGTTGTTCATGCCTGAGTCTATTCATGATGAATTGCCAAACCAAACTGAGAATAAATCACTTGATAGCTGTTAAATCGGTCGCCATCTTGGAAAGTAATGCCAACTTAAATTTCTATACCTGGAAAAAACACTCTGTACAAATCAAATATTTATTTAAGATATCCGACTACCCTAAAATAATGGGTTTTTTTCAAAAATTGACGTTTGTTTTATTATTTTATTTTATCGACCATCTTATTAGCTTAATAAAAATATCAAGATTTTAAATGTCTATTCACTGGAACAAAAGCTACAAGTGTTTTAGTAAAAGCAGATGTCATAACTTTACACAAGATGTCAAACTTTAAAATGAGTTTTACTCGAAATGGGTTTTTTTCGAAAAACTCAAACGGGGACAGCGATTGCTCAAAAAGTTTTGAGAATAATTTGCTGAAATTTTTTGTGTATGTTTCGTATAACAGTAGAAGTGTTTTGACCTCAGGATTTATCAATAACTGTTTTATTTCAAAATTTACAGTCCTTTATGTGAATATAATCACTGTTTTATTTTGCAATTTCATATAATAACTAAAATAAAGTGCTCTAATTTTTGTAAAAATTGAAATATTTCTTATTCTGAAGGTCATTTCAAAAAGAAATAGCAAAGTAATACATCAGAATTGAAAAATTGAAAGTTTGTTCAAAACATTTTTGTACAGAGCGGGCCCCGTTTATGTAATTTTTTGTACATTTTCACCAGTTGTTTTTCCCATTTTAATAATAATTTTTTTTTTACTTTCAATTTTACGATTTTTTCCTTAAAATATACTAAATAAACGTAAAAATCCCCACATCTCCATTTTTTAAAAAAAAACTTGTCGCAAGTAGTCGGATACCTTAAATTGCTAATGAAATCGTTTCATTTATCAAATCGGAACTCTTGTAAATCCAGTCATCAAGCGATGTTAAATGAAAAATTTAATTAATATAATTATATTTTTATTTTTCTACAGTTAAAAATCAGATAAACGCAATTCCAACTGATGCTAAAAATATAATAGTTGTTATGCCGTGAAAGAAAATATTGTTTAAATTTTAATATAATTATTTAATAAAATATTAATTATTGAAACAAAAACAATTGAGATGCGTAATAGCAGCAGAATATTTTACCTCTCGTCGAGAAATATCATGTTTAATAATAATATAATAATTAATAAATAAATAATTTTACATATTTACCGAAAACTACATAAAAGACAAATTTTGACGATAAAGAATTATATATTTTAAAAAATGCTCACATTTCATTATTAATACATTCAAAACAAACTACACAAGGTTCTATTTTTCTCACTATATTCATATTTTAATTGATTTTTTTACTGGAAGGATATCTTAAAGAAACATTACATTTTATGTATTCTAACCCTTATCCCTCTCCCCCGCTTTACTAGATATTTCATGACAGAGTATGACTTATCATAAGGCTTTCAATTATCCTATCAGTTTAAGTCCTATGATAAGGCTTTAACTTCTAGTCGAGGCCTCTTGATTTAAAAAACACAGAACTTGAATTTTTAAAACAGTAGTATGGTTACATTTTACACCTCAAAACTCCCCTATAGTCAATTTCCACAAAACTGATTTTTAGCAGACCTTTACTCAACAAATAAGCATGCTTGTTAAATTTCAAGTCTATAGGTCTGGAATTTTTATCAATTACACCTCAGACACCCTCCTTCCCCAATAGAAGATGAGTTTTGCAAAACTCGTTCTTCATGGCATGCATGCTTGTTAAATTTCAAATCTGTAGGTCTGGAATTTTTATCAATTACACCTCAGACACCCTCCCTCCCCAATAGATGTAGAGTTTTGCAAAACTCGTTCTTCGTGGATCTCTACTCAACAAAAATGCATTTTTGCCAAATTTCAAATCTGTAAGTCTAATAGTTTCGTGAAATTTATTTTAAAACATGCTATTAAATAAACAAGTAATATAAAAAAAACATTTAAGTCAATTCCGACTTAGATCAACAAAGAAAAATTTTATTTTAGCTACTTTTCATTAAATAGTTACAATTAACATAAATATGAGTACACATATGTCATAATCACAACAAGTGGTATATAATTTTTATTAATTACCATTAAAATATCGTATTGTCATCCAAAATAATTGTGTCTATAAAATTTCAGTTGCGCTGAATGCTTTAAAACATGAGAATTTTTTTTTTTATGTTTCGACCCAAGTCGCTAAAAGTGAACCCAACGTGGCTGTATCTGTAATTTTTAATAATTAGTTTTAGTCAATTAATTTTAATTAATTATAGTTAAATTATCGTTTTTTTACCCAAAACAATAGTGTATAGAAAATGTCAGCTCAAACGAGCGCCTCAAAATGTGAGAAAAAAAAATCTTTTCAAGTTTGGACACAAGTCTCAAAAATGTCGCTAAAAGCCGCCAAAAATAATGCCAACCTAACTGTGTTTTTAATTCTTTGAACAATTAGTTTTAATCAATTAATTTTTATTAATTATAAATTAGATTACCTTATTGTCATTCAAAATAAACATGTATATAAAATTTCAGCTGAATTTATTTTATTAACCATTGAAAATTGCACGAAGATAAAAAAAATAGAGAGAGAGAGAGGTGAGCTAATAGTAGGAATTGAACAAAAAATTCATAAAAGTATTTTAATTTTGTTCTTTTGGAGATGGTGAAAGACGTCGTTTAATGACATACTGGTATGAATAATCGTGTGCAAGTCCATTAGATTGGACATAGTTACTGTTGTTCATATACATTTGAAGAAAAATATTTATAACTTCCTGGAACAAGGATGACGAACCTATACGGAGCAGCGTGCCATTTTTTCTAAAACACTGTCTGATGAGGTAGAGACGTGCCATCAAATAATTTTGGCAGGGGATTATTGAGAAAATAATAAAATTAAAAACTAACAAACTCAAAACTATTTACTACGAAAAAAATACATTTTACACTGGATAGTAGTAAATGTTTCAGCTGTGTACGTGTAATTCAAATTAAAGTAACATTAGTGTGACTTCTGTTGCTGCAGTTTCTTATCAGCCAAAGCGGGGTTTCCAAGCGAGTCTTATGTTATTCATCTCTAAAAATAATGTCTCACAGACATAGGTCGGTGAAAATATGATTAAAATATCATGAGCCAGCTTCTTCAAACAGTTAAATGAAATTGGAATCGAATTCCACTTCCACGTCTAGAATATATCATTATTGGAAGTTTTAGATATATTTCTTGTCTGTAGCGCACACAGAAGTTTTCCAAAGGGGGCGGGCTCGAAAGTCCACCATTCTTGTATCAAACTTCTTTTGATTTTGTTGATTTGGGGGAACAAAAAACAGTAAAAAAATTATTGAATAAATAATTAGTATTAATTAATACAATTAATCACATTAAAAAAATATTTCATTAAATTTTACGTATTATATACTTAAAACTATAGTCAATCGGGGAAAAAAACCAAGGGCTTTGGGGGGCTCCGGACCCATAGGATACCCCCTTGGGTGCGCCACTGTTTCTTGTTAATCTTTCTGTTGCAATCAACACCTTTTGTCTTGTTTGAATAAATTTCTGGATCCATATTGAACCAGAGTTGAAATCAGTCAGTTTCGATTCAAATTCTTCAATTTCTTTCTAATCGAATTCGGACAAGCTCAGTTTATCAAATGACGTCACATCAAGGTACACAATAAACTCGAACGTTTCCTAGAACTCATGAAACTGAGAAAATCTTGCTGAAAACTCCTTCCTTGAAGAATTGATGACGGAAATATAACTCATAAAATCGTAAATATAACAAATGAATTCTAGAATACAGTTGTATCAACGAAATAGTGACTATGCTATGCGAAAACAAACTTTGCATTATTAGCAATTGAAATCCACGACGTAACTAAAGCCGGCCCGCTCCCTTCAGACTCTTCCATGGCAGGCCCGCTCCCCCGATTTGTCCCCTGTAGAGGACGCGTGGGATCAGCTAAAACGGCAGATGCCATCGTGTCACTCTGTACATGATTTAGAGTTGGCTATTCAAGATTTGTGGGCCCATCTGCCTCAGGACAACATAAGGTGTCTAATCAACTCAATGTTGGACCATGTGGTGGCATGTATTGCAGCTGGAGGTGGTCCAACGCGCTATTGAAGTTGCCCAGTATTTGTGTCGTTGCACACCCTGTATTCCTTTAATTGTCTTGCTTTTGACATCAAGTGAATCTTTCATCTGTGTCATTATGTGTATTAAATTTCATTTCAATCCGATGCTTTCTTCTTGGGTCGCTATTTTCAATGTTCCTGAGTGTATATTATATTATATATATATATATATATATATATATATATATATATATATATATATATATATATATATAATATATATATAATATATATATATATATATATATATATATATATATATATAATATATATAATATATATAATATAATATATATATATATATATGTCATATTTATAAAAGTCAGGTTTGTTTAGGTTCAAAATTAAGGAAGTAATAAATGAAAATAGAGCGAACTCTTTACCATCGCATAAGGATTTATGAGTAAACAAGCCTGATAAAAGGAGCAACGAGCGCTGACAAAGGCGAACGCATACTAGAAAGGACTTGGCTGGTGTCTCCTCGCTGAGAGGTTGTTTTTTATACCACCCGATTGCGCGGCAAAAGGTCCGCCATGTTAGATTATATATGATGAAAGCGTAATAAAGGAATATTGTGAAGATGATGCCCTCCTCATTTTACCAGCAGGCCTAGGGCCTGTCAAGAGCCGGCAGGATGATTTAAAGTACCGAAAAATATGCCACGAAACCAAACGAATTAACTTCAAAAAATATTTTTTTCGAACGAGCGACTGCATTGAAAACGATACTACCATGGAGGACGACTCTTTCCGGCAGGAGTCACCAGTCAACACATCCAAAGAACCCTTCTTTTTTCCTGAATTTGATCTTAATAAGTTTAGTAGTTGTAAAAGTTTTATTGACTGTTTTGATCAACAATGTTTGGAATATCAAAAAGACGAGCAATGGAAGAAGCAAAATATTCCTAGATATCTCACGGGAGTTTATCTTAAATTTTGGTACGAAAACCATTTATTTGAAAAATCTTACCAAGAAAGCAAAGAATTATTAATGACGGTGTTCGATGCGACGAAACAAGAGGATATTCGAAAATTTCACAAATTAAAACTAAACGATACTAAAGAATTAATTTCCTTTTTTACGGAAAAGCTTTCGTTGGGGAAGTAACTAAATTATGATGACAGTTCAATTGTGGAACATATGACATTATCCAGTCCCATAGAGTTTCAGAAGTTCCTGGTTATCAAGAAGATTTCGACACCCTGCGAATGGATCTCAACGATGCGACAATTAATCGCAGTAACACCGGACAGCGCAGACCGAAAACCGGTAGATACTGGAAGTTATATCCGATGGAATCACGCATACGGTAGTGTACACAGAGGAACTGGTCAACAGTACCGATTCCAAGCAAGAGGAAATCATGGACAACCACATCAATCGCACATGATGAGATTCAGTGGAAAGCAACAGATCAACAGTCAACCTAGGCAGTTTGTACAACAGAATCGACATTTTCACTCGCCCAGAAATGACGAAAATAACCAGAGGCAAGGATGACAACTAATTATTGATTCAATGGTATGTTCCAAGCACTTTTGTACTCTAATTGACACAGGAAGCAATGTGTCATTAATTCCAATAAATTTATCTAAACATTAAAAAACATTAAAATTATAAAAAATAGTAATGTAAAAATAAATCAAACTTGTGTGGGACTATTCAACCCAAAGGTATAATTAAAGTTTATATGAATATTGGATGTATATCTATAAGCAAATAGATTTGTTTGTAATTGATACTAAATTGCCTTATATTATTTTAGGACTTGAATATTTACATTTATTTAAGCTTGACATTAGTATTCGTAACATGTGTATTTTTCAATGTGGTAAAAATTTAAGTAATATTAAATATGTAAATAAGTGCGTTGGTGAGTTGAGAACATATCATGGGACATATTGTAAAACTCTTAATAATGATCAAGATATGAACTACTATAATGCAAATAATGAAGATAATATTAACGTTAAGAATAATAAAGGTTTATAGATCAAGTACCAGACAGCCCTGAAGCTGATCTGAAAAGATTGTTTAACCCAGCCATGGTTGTTGAGGACACAGTACCAAAACAAACTAGTGAGCAATGGGGAGATTTAACCCAACTTATTGACAAATTTCAAACCATATTTTCACAAAATAAGTATGATGTAGGTTGTATCAATTTAGAGCCACAAAGAATTCATTTAATCTCAGATCTTCCTATAAGTTTACGCCCTTATAGAAACAGTCAACAAGAATCTAAAGAAATACAAACACAGATAGAAGAATTGTTAAAAGCAGGTTTTATTAGACCCTCCCATAGCCCATATGCTGCCCCTGTAACTTTAGCATACAAAAAGGATGAAGGGAAAAGATCAAGATTATGTATCGATTATAGAAAACTAAATGAAATCACACGAAAAGATTCCACCCCTGTACCTCTGATAGACTTTGTAATTGATAATTTAACTCATGCTAAATTTTTCTCTACGCTCGACTTAACAAGTGGTTATTGGCACATTAAAATTCATGAAAAAGACGCAGAGAAACTGGCTTTCACTACTAATTTTGGACTCTATGAATGGTTAAGACTTCCATTTGGCTGGAAAAAATTCCCCAGCTGTTTTCCAAAGAACTATAAGACAAATTTTACAAAAATATCAGTTAACTTTTGCTTTAAACTATTTTGATGATATAATAATTTTCTCACAATCTTGGGAAGAGCATTTAACTCATTTAGATACAATATTTCAAATTTGTAAAAAAGAAAACATTAAACTTAAAAAATCAAAATGTCAGTTTGCACAGGAAAAAATAAAATTTTTAGGATATGAAATAACACAAGGTCATTATTCCCCAAGTAATCCAAATATTGAAACAATAAGAAAATTAGCACCACCTAAAGATGTGAAAGAACTCCAAAGATTTCTTGGTTCCATCAATGTTTATCAAAAATTTATTAAAGATTATGCAAAACTTAGAGTACCATTAAATAAGTTACTTAAAAAAGATGCAATTTGGAATTGGTCACATGAATGTCAAGAAGCTTATCAAAAGTTAAAGAATTGTTTAATATCAAAACCTATACTTAAATTATACAACTCACAATATCCATGTCATGTGTTTTGTGACGCAAGCCAAGATTCAATAGGCGTAGTCTTGAAACAACAACACCCAGATGGAACACTTTACCCCATAGCTTATCACTCGAGACAATTACTTAAACATGAAAAAAAAATTATACAATTTCAGAAAAAAAGAGTGTTTAGCAATTATAGATGCCTTAGATAAATTCCACTGTTACCTACATGGATCCAAATTCACAATACATACTGATCATGCTGCTTTACAATGGCTTAAAAGTGTAAAACATTTAACTGGACGTTTATTTCGGTGGAGTTTAAAACTTTCTCAGTATGAATATTCGATAGTTTATATAAAAGGTAAATTAAATGTTGAAGCAGACATGTTGTCGAGGAACCCTGTATGCCATTATATATCACCCATTTGTCATTTTTTAAATACTGATGAAATTATTAAAAACCAAAATTCAGAGAAAATTAATGATCCAAAATATATAAAAATTAATGATGTATTAATAGTTAAGAAAAAGAATTTAATTAAAATTGTAGTACCGTTATCTTTGAGAGAAAAATTAATTACAACTGCACATGAACAATTTGGTCACCCAGGTGTAAAAAAGATGTTAAAATTAATTTCCCCAATTTACTACTGGAAAGACATTATATTAGACATTTCAAGTTTTGTTAAATGTTGTGAAACATGTCAAATGAATAAAAAGTCTACACAAAAAAGTATGGATTATTGCAAGAAGTTCCTGTAGCAGAAGAACCATTTGAAATGATTTCACTAGACACTGTAGGAGGATTTAATTATCATAATTCACAAAAGAAATACCTGCATATTGTTCTGGATCATGCTACCAGATATGCTTGGACATTTCCATCCAAAAATGTCACTTCTGAAACTTATACAAATTGCTTAAAACAAATTTTTTCAATTCAATGCCCAAAACAACTTTTAAGTGATAGAAATGCTGCATTCACTTCATCTAAATTTAAGAAATTCTTAAAACATCATAATATTAGACAATTACTAACTTCAGCAAATAGACCACAATGCAATGGAAAGAATGAAAGAGTTAATCAGACATTAGTAGCAAAATTAAGATGTAAAGTTAATTCAACTACAAAAACTCCTTGGACAAAATTATTAGAACAAGTTACATATGAATACAATAACTCGCCACATGATGTTACTGGCTTTCCACCTGCATATTTAATGTTTGGAACTTTGCCATATGATTCGCCATTACCTAATCAAGTAAAATTAAACTATCCACCTATACAACAAGCTAGACAAATTGCAGTAAACAGAACACAATTAAGCATCATAAGATAAATAAACAAAGGTATGATAAACATTATGTTGATGCAAAGTTTAAAGTTGGAGATTTAGTCTTATATCAAAATTTCTCATACCCTAATTCAAGTAAACTTCAATCTCTTTATAATGGTCCTTTTAAAGTTGTCAGGAAACTCTCAAATGTTACTTATGAAATAGATAAACCAAATCAATATACAGGAAAATTAACAGATATTGTTCATTCTACAAGATTAAAACCATTTCATTCAAAATCCAATTTCAAATTATGCTAAATTCTTATTTATATTTGTTATAGAGTTTGTTTTCTCAAACATTGGGGGAGAAGAAGTACATTGTAATTTTAAAAGAAGTGCATTGTAATTTTAGGAAGAAGTGCATTGTAATTTTAAAAGAAGTGCATTGTTATTTAAAAAAATAATAATAATAAAAGTTGTGTTTAAAATTTGAATTTAAGACTTGTTTACATTATGAAAATCAAAATTTAATGTAATTGAATTTGTATTGTATCTTTATTCATAATAAACACATTATTGAAGACTATTTTTTAAAAAAAATAACTGAATTATGGACTGTATGAAAACATTGTGATGAGGTCATTTTACGATACATTGTGTTATAATAATTTCATTGTGATTATTTGTGATAAGTATATTCTGAAAGTTAAAATATAGTATGTAATGTTATGAAGATTTTAGAGTATGGTTGTATGTTTTTGAAATGAGTTGATTGAGTAGAGATTCTAATAATAAACAAAAGAACTGTGAGATAAACAATAATTGGATGATGAACATTGAACTATGATTTTTCCAAGACAGGACTGTGTGAAACATTACATTACATTGATTGAACTTTTACCTGTACTTGATATATCTGAAATACCCTTATTTTTCTTTGCATTTTATATTTCTAGTGATATTTTGATATAATGTTGATGTTGTGTTTATTTTGATAAATTTCTGTGTTATAGTTATGTAATCTTTTCTTTTGGGAGCTCCTAAAATCATGTTGCTGTTAGTTACTCCATAGTATCATTACTCCTAAAATCATTTTGCTGTTAGTTACTATATATTCCTATTTATGTATTTACTTTACCATTATTCCTAAAATCATGTTGCTGTAAGTTACATTTATGTCTGTTTTAGTTACTTTACCATTATTCCTAAATTCATTTTGTCCTTTTTTATATCTATTCTTTACCTTTACCATTATTCCTAAAATCATGTTATTTACTCTATACCTATTCTTTCTATGTATTTATGTACTCATTATTCCAACATTCAATACCATTTTGAAGTACTTGTAACTTTTCAACATTTATCACTTTATTAACATTGTTTACTATTGGTGCACATTTAGTGAGAATTCCACTTGATCTTATGTTATGTTGTTTAGTACTACTATATTTTTGAATGTCTAGTGTGAATTATCTTTATCTTATGTTGTTTTTTATTAACCTCATTATTATTATAGTCATAGTGGAAGTATTAGATGTGTGATATTTTTCAGAAAACAATTCTATGTAACACAAAGTTTTATACCAAATTTTTGATACTTTGTTATTCATTATTGCTATTTTTTTGTACATGTTTCACCAGCCCACTCTTTTACACAATTATTATATCTTCTAGATTTTTATTTCATTTGGGGAATTTGATATAATTGAAATATAATTTTTTTCCCTGGGGACTTGCCAGTCAGAATTGGCCAATCTGGCTGTGCCAGACTTCAGCGGAGGGGGGGAATTTGTCAGGTTTGAAAAGTTTAGGTTCAAAATTAAGGAAGTAATAAATGAAAATAGAGCGAACTCTTTACCATCGCGTAAGGATTTATGAGTAAACAAGCCTGTTAAAAGGAGCAACGAGCGCTGACGGCGAACGCATACTAGAAAGGACTTGGCTGGTGTCTCCTCGCTGAGAGGTTGTTTTTTATACCACCCGATTGCGCGGCAAAAGGTCCGCCACGTTAGATTATATATGATGAAAGCGTAATAAAGGAATATTGTGAAGATGATGCCCTCCTCATTTTACCAGCAGGCCTGGGACCTGTCATATATATAATATATATATATATATATATATATATATCTTAATGACTTATAAAAATTACAAAATAATTCGAAATTGGGAACATAATTACTCGCTATGATTCACTTGCGTAGCTATTACTGAGTGGACCCTGTACCCAAATTCCTTGGGGGCTTTTTTTGGGAGGGTGAGGGTCTTTTACATATTACGATGTTTTGCATACGCATTTTGGGGCCCCGTATCATTGATACGGCGATAGCTACGCTTCTGTTATGATTTTAAACAAGTAAATTGTAAGAAAACAAGTAATATAAAAAAAAATTTCAATTCCTACTTAGATCAAAGAAATTTTTTATTTTAGCTACGTTTTATTAAATAGTGACCATTAATATAAATTTCTATATACCTATTAAAGAATCACAACATTTAGTAATTAATTTTTATTAATTATCATTAAAGTATCGTATTGTCATCCAAAACAATAGTGTATATAAAATTTCAGTTCAAATGAATGCTTTAAAACGAGAGAAAAAAACTTTTCAAGTTTTGACACAAGTCGCCAAAATGGCCGCTAAGTCACCAAAAATGTTGACTTTAAATAATTAGTTTTAATCAATTAATTTTTATTAATTATAATTAAATTATTTTATTGTCATCCAAAATAATACTGTATATAAAATTTCAGCTCAATTGAGAGCTATAAAATGTATTTTATTAACGATTGAAAATTCCACCAAGATAAATAAATAAATATACACTGGTGTGCAAAAATTAAGGACGAAATCGAAAAATTAGCATACCAGCTGAACGAAGAGGCAGAGCGGACAGAAAGACCAATCAGGAGATTAAGTAAGGTGATGTACGGTAGCACATGCGCAGATATGCAGGTAGACGTAATGGGGGAGTGTCTGAGTAATATAAAGCATGTTGTCGGTGTAAGATCAGTATTTCTGGCAAAGAGATTGCACGCCGTATAGCAGTTAAAATCACACCGAGTTGCTGCCTCAGCGAGAAATGGCGAATAATCAATCTGTTAGACAACATCTGGATGCTTTTACCCGAGGTCGAATCATTGGGAGAAGTTGGAGGAAGGCCACAATGTGACAAGTGTGGCTGCAGAGTTCGGAATTGCTCACATTATCGTTTCACGACTTTGGAGACAATTTCAAACTACAGGAACAGCTATGAGGGGGTTCAGTAGTGGTCGACCACGAGGAACCACACCCGCAGATGACCGGCACATTGTCTTACAGGCCAGAAGAAACAGGCGGCAGACAGCGGGAGAAATCGCTAGACACACGACACAGGCGACTGGACGACCGATATCGCGTTTTACCGTGTCCAGAAGACTGCACGGTGGTGGTCTGTTTGCACGACGCCCTGTACGGTGTGTACCTTTAAGGCCTGCCCATCGGAGAAGGCGTTCTCTGTGGTGCCGGGAACACCGGAATTGGAGAGACAATGAATGGGGACGAGTACTCTTTACAGATGTGAGCAGATTCAATTTGAGTAGCGATTCTCATCGCATACTCATCTGGAGAGAGCGGGGAAGCCGCAATCATCCCTCGAACATCATTGAAAGGGACAGGTATGGAGGTCGCAGTGTTCTCGTTTGGGGAGGCATCATGCTTGGTAGTCGTACAGGCCTTCACATCTTCGACGCAGGTTCAGTCAACGGGACCCGTTATTGTAACGAGATTCTTCCATATGTGCGTCTTTTTAGAGGCGCTATGGGTCTGCGGTTCCTTTTCATGGACGACAATGCACCATGTCATCACACAGTAGCTGCCGAACAGCTCTTAGAGAGTGAGGATATTGAACGTACGGATTGGCCGGCACGATCTCCGGATCTCAATCCCATCGAGCATGTATGGGATTTTCTAGGCAGACGCTTGGCAGCTCGTACCTTACCACCAGTAACGATTCGGGAGCTTCTGTTGGCGCTGCAAGACGAATGAGCAGCAATGCCTCAACAACTCATTGACACCCTCATTCTCAGCATGGGCAGACGCTGTGAAACCTGCCTAGCAGCCAGGGGAGACCATATCCTCTACTAAAGACCGGATGTTTCTTCCTGGACACCCATCACAGGGATGTTTCGGCCTACAGTCGCATTGCGCTCCATGCTACTTTTTCAATCAAGCTTCTTTTTATCCCTCTGATTTCTCTTTTAGTAAGTGTTGCTTACATTACACATGTCCTTACGTATTGGGGATCTTACGGTATTAAATGTGTTGATTTGGAAAGCTTTTGTACAAAGTTGTATTGAAAAAACCGTCTCGTCCTTAATTTTTGCACACCAGTGTATATAGAGAGAGTGTGAGTTAATACCAGGGAAGGAAAAAATAGCCCGTTTCTGCAGACTAATTTCGTCGAAAAAGAGTATTGATGGTGGGGATCACAAGCACTTTGATTTTAACTTATAGCAACTACACTCGATACTAAAATGAAACATCTCTTGTAGCTTTCTATCTATTAATAACTGTTATTTTCCTTGTAACCTTTAGAAAAGCTCGCACCGGATATCGTATGGGTGAAAGGAATGTCCATTTTCCCGGATGGGAAGAAAGTTACTAGTGAAAGTTGTGTAAACATATCAACTTTCACATAATGTAACATACTCCCGCCTTGAGCCCTTCCAGTTTCAATGTAAAAGAAAACTGACATTAAACATATAGAGTACAAAATAAATAAGATACGTTCAATATAATACCAAATTCCCATCCAATAATATTTCAGAAAATATATCACAATTTTTTTTAACATAAAAAAATATTTTCCAAATTTGATCCAAATGCCACCCTTAAAATTTGCCGCACCGGGCAGAGCTCCGGTTTGTCCGGCCCTAGAACCACCCTGGATCCAGGGTTTGTCACATCAGGTTGCAGATTGTTTGCAGAATATAACATATCAAAGCGCCTGTTATTTCATAACTGAATTCAGGTGTATCAAAAAGAAAGTGTCAAATAAGGTATTGCAAAGAGAATAAAATTAAAATTGTTTTAAATGCAAAGCATTTGTGTCAAAAATGTCGAAAGTTCCATAATTTGCAAATAATGTGATGAACGTGAATCATCTTTACGTATTATTTACTTCCAAGTTTAAGATTTTTGTTCCCTTCAGTTTAATAAATAAAATTGGAATTAAAATACGGAAAAATGTTTCATTCATACATTACATCGAACTAAAAGGTATTTTTTTTGTTATGTATCTTAAATTAAATAACTTTTTAAACAATGATCATGTGAAGCCTTGTGGCAGAAAGAAATACAATGAAAAGCAAGTAGGTTTAGTGTTTAAATTAAGCACATAATTTTCCTTTTCAAATGGGGCTGTGAATTAGCAATTATCATTGCAGTTCTGTTGCATTCCCCGGGAACTGGTATCACTTTTTAGTGTGGCACCATATATGCGGATGCCAATCACTACAATGTAAATTTCACACCTTATTTCCTTCCCAAAGGGAGGCACATGAGAACTGACAATAAGAATGAGTGAGTGAGTGAGTGTAAGGTTTTATGGCGCAAGAGCTAATTTTGGCTAAGCTGCGCCAAACATTTGTTAAAATATTAAAACACATGATAAAAATCTTAAGTGAGTTAGGGACAAGACGTTTTAATAAAAGGTGAAATATAAATAAAGTATACAAATCGTATTATGATAAAATCAAAAACTTTGGAGGGGGGATTATCTCCACCAAGTCAGACCATATCTTAAAATAAAAACATTAAAAAAGACGAATGGAACATGTTAGTTTAAAAAAAAAGTTACGACAATAGACATTCAGGAACATTGAAAATAGCGACTCCAGAAGGAAGCTAAGTACAATCACAAAATTTTGCAAATAAGTACAGCGTAATGTGATATGCAAATGATCCCAGATTTGTGCCAATACACATGCTCATACACGCCGAGGTGACGCTACAATCAGGAAGAGGGTGCTATATAAGCCAGCGCAAATTCGAAGATTCACAAACGTGACGATTACCCGCCGATTGTAGGAAGACTTTGGTAAGCGAAACATGCCAAGTAAACGTGCTAGAAGACATTTCTCACAGTTAAGCGAGTTTGAGAGAGGACTGATCATTGGGATGAAAAATGCAGGCTGGTCGACACGCCGTGTTGCTGGCCAGGAGGATCGTTCGGAGTGTGCAGTTAGATATTGTTGGGAGCAGTGAACACGAAAAGGTACGCACGTGTGGAAAACCGGGTCTGGAGAGACCAGGAAGACCACGAGGAGAGAGGATCGAAGGATCATGCGGCAAGTACTTGTGGACCCCACAGTGACTCGTTCAACGATACGAGCAGACGTAGGCGTAGCAATTGTTCCACAAACAATTTCCATACACCTTGCAGAAGCAAATCTTAAATCCAAGCGCCCTTTCCGTGCACTCCCTTTAACACCGAACATCGGCAACTGCGTCTACAGTGGTGCCAAGCCAGACCAATGTGGAATGTCACAGATTGGCAAAAGGTTGTGTTTAGTGATGAATCCCGGTTTGTTTTGGGGACAGATGATAACCGTGTACAGGTGTGGAGGCGCCCTGGTGAGCGGTACAATCCCCCCCACACACACACACTGTTCTACGTCGCACTGCCCGCACAGCTGGTGTAATGGTCTGGGGGGCCATAGCCTGTGATAGCCGGTCCACTTTAATTGTGATGCGTGGAATCTTAACGGGCCGACGTTACGTTGATGATATTCTTCGACCCCATGTAGGACGTTTCCTAAATGGTCTACCAGGGGCACTTTTCCAGCAAGATAATGCTCGTCCGCATACAGCAAGAGTTGCTCAAGACATCCTACGTCATTTTCAGACTCTTCCTTGGCCGGCCTGCTCCCCCGATTTGTCCCCTGTAGAGCACGTGTAGGATCAGCTAAAATGGCAGATGCCATCGTGTCACTCTGTATATGATTTAGAGTTGGCTGTTCAAGATTTGTGGGCCCATCTGCCTCAGGACAACATAAGGTGTCTAATCTACTCAATGCCGGACCGTGTGGCGGCATGTATTGCAGCTGGAGGTGGTCCAACGCACTATTGAAGTTGCCCAGTATTTGTGTCGTTGCACACCCTGTATTCGTTTAATTGTCTTGTTTTTGAGATCAAGTGAATCTCTCATCTGTGTTATTATGTGTATTAAATTTCATTTCAATCCGATGCTTTCTTCTTGGGTCCCTATTTCCAATGTTCCTGTGTGTGTATGTTACTAAAAAATTAGCTTCTACTTTTCCTGCATCGGGTTGGAGTTAACGCGCTTAAATGTCCTTTAGGAAAATTTTAAGGACATTCTTTAATGGTGAATTTATCCGTAGGATCTGGTTCAAGCTCGTCCTCCACGTCATACATAAGCATATCTTCATCATCAGTACTATACTCCGTAGGTGCCGACTTTCTGGGTTTATGTTTAGCCATTTTTATTTCAATTTCTAATTTTTGTACTTTTGTGTGCGTTTTCTTTTTTTTAAATTCTGTTTAGCATTCTGTGGGACTTTAGATGTATTAGAAAGTTCGCTATTGGGTTTAGTATTTGCAGACTCTGATAAGGGAACTGGTGGTTGAACTTCAATTGAAAGTGCGGTAAATTTATTAGAAGTTGCAGGAACTGGGCACGTTTCAGCTGATAAACATGAGGCTGAGGTATTCAGGCTATCGTCAGGGGCAGCAACAAAAGCAGAAATGGGTTCAAATAACCGAGATTCAATTTTTGTGGCTGGTGTTTTTGAAGATCCGGAAGGCAAGAGGTGTGCCTGAGTGGTAGACGATGATGTGGAAACTAAAGAAAGACGATTAGAAACTGTTCTAGAAATTTAATTTTGCCAAGAGCGCCCAAGCCATACAGACTCTATAGGGATCTTTAACATGCCGCATAATCATATGACATGGATGCTACCTATTTTCTGCATTATGGAAATGCGTCCACTTACGCCTAGGTCGAGTTCACAAATTTGGGCGTACAAGGCCAGTACCTAACCAACTACGCTGACCAGTAGGCTATTATTTTCAGATGAAACATTCTTTTTCAGTCCCGTTCTCGACAACCCGGAATTTTCAAAAACTCGGCCATCCTTCGGTTTATATTAGGCCGAGTTATCTAGACGAATGTATTAGGTTAAGCGTTAAAATTAAGCCCACAGTAAGTTAATTTGAAATTTCGCTTCACTTTTTTTTGTATAACTGAATAGATGAATAAATTGTATCTACTTCTGTAATCACAAATATAGCCATTTTAGACAAATATAGAATCAAAGTTTTCAAAACAGAAAAAACTTTGAAAGAAATCCAAAGCTGGAAAAAATTACAGGTTTTGAAATACAATTTAATATTTATAGACAGTTTTTGCAAAAACATTTTAAGTCTTCTTGGAGAAAATTAATAAAAAAAAAAATAAATCTTTACTAAGTGAAAATCGAATATAGTTTGACTTTCCCCAAAATAAAATAAACCAAATAATTTTTCCACCGAATTAATTCTTGCAAAACTCATTGCCGTAGCCTTTGCTTAAGCTTTATAGTTATCTTAAAAAACAATTATTTATATTTATATACAGCACAGAAATTAACTCTTTTATACGAAATTTTAGCATTAAAATTATTCAAATAATTTCTTTTAGAGTAAACCTGTATTAAATAGTTCTAAAGGAAAACCTTTTATTTTAAATCCCAATTTATTTTTCCCTTTATGAAAATCGTCTAACATCTGAAAACTGCATAAATACATTTATAAAAAAAAAATTCAAACTTCAATCCAAATCCAATTAAAATTTATTTTTAATTGGACAGTAAAACTTTAAAAAGTATTTTTCCTGACTTTAATTCACTAAGAGTTTTGTTAATATTGTATGATTTAATTATATGCGAAAATGAAAAGATTAAATTTCTAAAGACTTACAAGAAAATAAATATAAGAGAAAAAGATAACCAATAAAGTTGCAAATATATCAAATTTAATGTAAACGTTTTCATTTTTTCTTAGGATAAATGAATAACTACTTGCATAAATGTATAGTTATATATTGATTGATACTTTAACATTTATTATATCTCAAGATCTGTTAGGATTAATTTTTCATTGCAACAAACAACAGAACACTTTTCTATTTCATTATCTAAAAAGAAACGAATTCTTACAAGAAGTAGAATTAAAGAAACAAGAATTCTTACTCATTTAAATTATGATAAATTTTAATAAGTTTTGTCGATTTAATTTAATCAGAAAAAACAATACGATAGTTTTTATGGTAAAAATACATAATGTAATTCTGCGAAAGAATGAATTTCTAAGAAAAAAATTCTCGAACTTACTTAGATTTGATTAAGTTTATAAATATATTAAGAGCATTTAATAAATTGAGTTTTCTGACCTTTGTCATAAATTCGAACTCGATAAGCTTATCAATTAGAATGAAATTTTATAGTTTGAAAGAAAATTTGAAATGATGGAAATCGTACGACGTAGTGCATCCATTTCTTATACCATTTGCTATAAAACGTGTCGTGGGCTCGAATCCTGATACCACTAAATCTACTGAATACATGGAATGACTTCCAGTTAATCTGCCGCTGTTCAATAAACTCACATTTGATTTGATTTGATTTAATATTAACGTCGCACTGTTCAGCTACACGAGGGCTTTTGGCGACGGACCACGTAATTTTGAACCATGGTCAAGTGACGTGGACGACACCTGAGCTGGCACCCCCCTCTCCTAACTACCACACCACACCAACGGGAGGACGTTTCAGCTCTCGACAGATTTAACGTGCATCGCTGCCCTACACGGCGGGTCTTTAGTGGTACTGGGATCGAACTCGTGACCAGGCAAGCCACGATCCGATACCTATACCACTCGGCTACCGCGGCCACTCAATAAACTCACATTGGTGTGGTGTGGGGAATAAGTCGAGGACGACACCTGAGCTGGCACCTCACTTTCCTTGAGCCTCGACAGATTTAACGTCCATCGATCTCTACACAGCGGGTTTTCAGTGTTATCAGGACTCGAATCCTCAACACGCTGGCCCCGAATTCACAATCAAAGCCACTTGGCTACCACTGGAACATATCAAGCAACAAAGGGAAAAAAATCAAGTCTTAGTTTCACAGTCCATTTCACATCAGCTCATTGCAAAGATATTTAAGAAGAGAGGCTGTCTTATAAGCCCAACTGAGTCTCAATGCAACCCATTACAAGGTTCAAAAAAGAAAAAAAAGAAATTGAATTATTTTCTTTACATTCTTTCCTTCCGAAATCGCGGAGGATTCTTCAGTTAATTCTCTTGAGAAAAATCGGACAGGTAAGCCACTTAATCGATGTTTTCCACCTAAAGTATCGATTTTAACTTTGCGAGTTGGTTTCCCAACAAGTCGTTTAAGAGAGCAAACTTTAATATATATATGTCCAAAAAGGTTCGTCACCGACTGAAGGATTATTTTATATGTAAATTTCAAGGTTAAACCGAAAAATAAATAAGTATATAATTATAGAAAAATGATTTACAAATATTGTTCCCATAATTTTAAAATCGGGAGCATAAAGAAGCAGGACTGATCCTATGGTGTCGGCCGCCAGAGTGCAAAGACGTAATGCGCTACCCCTTAGAGCAGGGGTATCCAACCCAAATGACCTTGCGGGCCACTTCGGAAAAACATTATAATCTCGCGGGTCGCACATAAAAATATGTATCTTTACATCAGATTTGGAAACAAAAAATATTTATTGGAGTGAAAATTTAAGACAGAATGAATTATTCTTATTGTTTTCATTATTTTCCATGTATACAGACATAGATAATATAATAATGCAATAATCAAATAATGATTAAAATATTACAGTGTTGCCATTTCCATGAAAATTAGGGTGTTCCATTTGAATTGATATTTCATTACTCATTGTTGAAATTTGATTGTGCTGTCATTCGCAAACAATTAAGTATACATTGCCCTTTATCTTAACCGTCCTGAATATTTTTTTTAAACTTTAAGAAACATCTCTGACTGCATCTTGCTTTTGGGGCACTCCAAACAGAAAAAGAGGAGGAGAAATGAAAGTATCCCTCACGAATCATGTACCATCCATAGTAAAGGATACGTATAATGCACTTCGAAATTTATTAAAAAAGCAATTTATTATAGTAAAATCAAATGTAATTGTTTGATAAAATATAAATCTATTTTAATCTGAAGGACATTTCTATTATCAAAAAATGATTTATTTTAAAACAAGAACAGGCAAAAACATTATATATATATAAATTTTCCCTCAAATAAATTTCAAAATGAAAAAAACTTTAAAAATCTGATATTTAAATTTTTTTAAAAAAGAGTCGGCGGGCTGCAATTTACGTACTGGCGGGCCGCTTGTTGGACACCCCTGCCTTAGAGAATTTTTAATATTTCGACTAATACTTAATGTTGACGTTATAAACTCATCTACCTTTATAACTGTAAAAAGAAAAACATTGATAAAAATGAAAATACACTCAAAAAACACTTCTTCCTCTTTGTTTTCCTAAATTGTAAGGCTATTATTGAATTGAAAACTTTTAATTTCCCCCAATGCATATTAAATTTAAACACTCCAACATTTTAGGTAATACTAGTTGGTATACCCGTTCTTTGCACGCGTAAATTGAAAAATTAAACAATACAGATTGAAGGATAAAGAAATTTTTAAGGAGTTCATTTTAAGTGAATTGCAAATCAAACAAAAAAAAGCCTTTTACATATTTCAGCTGAACAAAAAAAACCCATTAGCAAATATGTTTTTAAGTCTGAGGGTCTAATAGCTGATAAAAAGAATTTTTTTTTATAACGCCCGTAAATCTATTGTGTGTCGATTTTTGAAAACACCTTCCTAAGCTGAACTCTGCTCAGCAAAAATAACACATTGCTACAAATTTTGTATAATGAACGCTTAAAATAGTGTAAATCATTTATATCTGGATGTGTAGTACGTTAATATTACTTTCTATTTTGTTTATTTTATGTTAAAATTGTAATGTTCTCAAGCAACGCCATTCCTTACATTATAATGGTGATTCAATCGAAACATAGCGAAATGTTGGTGATGGAGCCAAGTTGGTATCATTTTTGTCTACCACGTTGGCTACTTGGCGATTGATTGAACGATTTAAAAGTTTATATGCTGTAGTGACCCTTGGTGGGGAACTGCACCAAAGAGGATAGCACAAAAACCTTCTCCACAAAAAATACATATACATGCCAATCTTCAAAGTGATTGGTTGAACGATGTTGAAGTGAAGCGATTTCATATATACAAGCATCCATTTTTATATATATTGATTAACCGTATGAGATTGATTGATTGATTGATTGAATATTAACGTCGCACTGTTCAGCTACACGAGGGCTTTTGGCGACGGACCACGTAATTTTGAACCATGGTCAAGTGACGTGGACGACACCTGAGCTGGCACCCCCCTCTCCTAACTACCACACCACACCAACGGGTTAACCGTATGAGATATATTCGTAAAGCAACTTTCGCAAAAAATCATTTTTAAGACAACTTTGTTCAGCAACGATCCACAGTGCACCACCAGTGCCACTAATAGGCAAAAAAAAACCCCTTTCCTATTGTCGGCTCTGTCACGAATTTAGCTAAATGAAGTATGTGTGTTGAATAGATACTAATGGGCAATGGACCCACACATTGCACTAAGATTCTGTTGTTTTTAAAATGCTTTTTTATAATCTTCCCCTCTATGTAATGAAATTTTTGAACTCGAATTTTACCCACTTTAAAAAGTCAGATTAATTCGAAATTCTGCACACTTGTCAAGGACCGATGACAATACAGTAATTTAATTATTTCGTTCCATTGTTTTGATCAGGATCATCAGAATTAAAGCTTTCCCATTTCCTTAGCGACTAATTACAGATATTATTTCAAGCTTTAGCGACTATTTCCAGATTTGGACATTAAAATATTGTTACAACCCTAAAGCGAAAACACTCATAGTTAATACAAATAGGGATCATTTTAGCGACAAAAATATCATTGACTTAACATCTTCAGCATGAAATATTTCAAACTTAGCTTCTCCAGATTTCCTTCAGTTAGCTGATCCTACGTTTCACAAACCAGGCCGTATCGACACATTGATAGGATGCCAATGGGTATTCCAGATTCAACGGGTATCATGGTTTGGGGTGGCAGAATGTATGATCACAGGAGCCTCTAGTTCGACAGTGTTCCTCCATATCACACAAGTTGTGGGGGCCGTTTTTCTGCCCTTGTTGCAGGGTGCGTGAGGGAGTGAATATTAACGTCACGCTGTTCAGCTACACGAAGGCTTTTGCTGACGTACCTAGTAATTTTGAACCATGGTCAAGTGACGAGGACGACACCTGAGCAGGCACACACCACCCTCTCCTTAACACCACACCACACTACACTACACCAACGGGAGGACGTTTGAGCTCTCGACAGATTTAACATGCATCACTCCCCTACACGGCGGGTCTTTAGTGGTTCTGGACTCGAACTCGTGACAAGCCAGCCACGATCCGATACCTTGACCACTAGTCTACCGCGGCCACTTGTTGCAGGGTGCACCCAACACGGCATTCCTGCGAACTCTTAACAGCCTGACTATATTTGAGCACCACATCTGACTGGCAAACTTTCCAGATTTGATTCCCATCGAACACCGCTGGGATCTTATTGGAGGTGACATGAACAGAGGATCACTAGCACGAATTGTGGAGGATCTGTGCACAGCATTGTAAGTGGCTTGGCAAAGGTTACCTCAAGCAAACATCAATGGACACTTTGATAGAATGCCTAGCGAAATGCCAGATTTGAGACATGTTAAGCTGCCCTAGGTGGACACCTCAAACACTGAACAAATTGTTTTACATTGATTTTATCTGTCTCTTTTTCTAATCATTTGCATATTCACCTCACCACTATCAGTCTGGAAATTTTTATGACGCTACAGGCATTATTTCTTGGTGTTGCAATTTCATTTTTGAGGAATGTACGTATTTAAAACTAAAATTAACCTCTGAAATAATATATAAGTTGAGAAAAAAGAAATCCATTTTTTTTCAAGAAATTCAAGAATTTATTTAACATGTTTCGGATTGCACGATTTGGGTCAAATATGAACCGTTTTGTTGTATAATTTGTTGCCATTTTAAAGATAGCTTCATAATGTCTTTCTCATAGAAGTCCTGGTCCTTATTGGTGATTGATTGATTGATTGAATATTAACGTTGCACTGTTCAGCTACACGAGGGCTTTTGGTGACGGACCACGTAATTTTGAACCATGGTCAAGTGACGTAGACGGTACCTGAGCTGGTACCCCCTCTCCCAACTACCACACTACACCAACGGGAGGATGTTTCAGCTCTCGACAGATTTAACGTGCATCGCTGCCCTACACGGCGGGTCTTTTAGTGGTACTGGGCTCGAACTCATGACATACCTGCCATGGTCCAATACCCTAACCACTGGGCTACCGCAGCCCGTCCTTATTGGCGAAAAACTCTAGTAATCGATTTTCACAATCTTGACTTGATCCCAATTTCTTATCACTCAGGAAGTTATTGAATGCGAGAAAAGGGTGGTTATGGCTTGGTGCCAGGTCCGGACTATATGGTGGATGCATTAAAACTTCCCAACCAAGCTCCCAGAGTTTCTGGCGAGTCACTACAGACGTGTGTGAACTGGCGTTGTCCTGATGGAACACAACACCTTTGCTGTTGGCCATTTCTGGTCAATCGCTAGCTTCAAACGGTCCAGTTGTTGACAGTAGAGATCTGAATTTAGTGTTTAGCCATACGGAAGCAACTCATAATAAATTAATCCTTTCCAGTCCCACCAAATACACACTAGAACCTTCCTGGCCGTTAGTCCCGGTTTGGCCACCGTTTGAGCTGCTTCGCCACGCTTCCAACGCGATCGTTTTTGCCCAATATTGTCATATGTGACCCATTTCTCATCCCCAGTTACCATCCGTTTAAGAAATGAGACGATTTCATTCCGTTTGGCCAAGGCTCCGAAGATGGAAATTCGATCCATCCTGTTTTTTAGTGTTAATTGGTGTGGCCCTCAAACATCGAGCTTCTTTTTGAATCCAACTTTGCGCAAATGGTTTAAAACAGTTTTATGGTCGTTCTTTAGCTCTTGAGTGAGTCTACGACTACTAACATGTCGGTCAACTTCAATTATTATCGACACTACAGACATCTACCGAAAAAATAATGGATTTCTTTTTCTCCAATCAATTATTTTTCCTACAACCAAGCATAGGAAAGTTCCGAAAAGCTATACTGAAAATATAAATATTCACACTTTCAAAATAATATTTTTAATATCAGCGTCGGTCAACACATATATTCCTCTCCTAGAAGAGTTTTGCAAACATTCTGAAAGATTGACCAAACTATTCAAAACCTGCGGTATTCTATAGATTTAAAAATGGAAACCTAAAGAAAATACCAGTAAAAAATTAAATTCCGGTGTAACTTCTTGCGTTCTGAATCATTACCTCGTACCGACCAAATCAAGGCAATGGGACTATAAGAGGTGAATGGGAATAAAGAAAATTAAATCCAACTATCATCTTAGGATTTTGTAAAAGATCGCAGATGGAAGTTTAATGGAGCTTGACTGGGTGAAGATATTATGAGCATTGTAAAATGTTTTTAAAAAAATGTTAGTAAAAAAAGTAACTGGAGCAAGAAGAGTAAAAGCTTCAAGATAATACTTTATGTTTGTATATGTCAATTTTGGAATTTTATTAAGGTATCCGACTATTGGCGACAACTTTTTTTCAAAATAATGGAAATATGGTGATTTTTTGTGATTTTTAGATTTGTTTAGTATATTTTAAGGAAAAAATCCTAAAATTGAAAACAAAAAAATTTATTGTTATTAAAATGAGAAAAAGGTGAAAATTTACAAAAAATTACATAAACGGGGCCCGTTCTGTACCAAGGGTTTATGAACACATTTTCCATTCAGATTTGCTACTTTGTTTTTCCTTTTTGAAATGACCTTCATGATAAGATATATTTTAATTTATACAAAAACTAGAGCACTTTGTCTTAGTTAATACATGAAATTGCTTAAAAAACTGATTATATTCACATAAAGAACTGTAAATTTTGTAATAAAACAGTGATTGATAAATCTAAAGGTTAAAACACTTCTACTGTTATACACACACAGAGAGAGAACATACATAAAAAATTCAACAAAATATCTTAACTTTTTGAGCAATTGCTGCCCCGTTTGATCTTTTTGAAAAAAAAACATATTTCGAGTAAAACGCATTTAAAAGTTTGACTTCCTTTGTAAAGTTATGGTATCTGCTTTTACTAAAATACTTGTAGTTTTTGTTCTAGTAAATGGAAAATAAAAAACCTGATATTTTTAAAAAGCTAATAAGATGGGTTATAAAACAAAATCATAAAATATGTCAAGTTTTAAAAAAAATGATATTAGGGTAGTTGGATACCTTAAGCATTTTTTATCTTTTCCGATAAGCAAACCTTCTTTTAGACGCAATTATCCTACAATAAAAATTATGAGATGCATTCAGAAATCATTCAAACATAATAACAAAAGCAAGAGAGGTGTGAATCAATCCACGTATGTAGGTGATCGTAATAATCATGATTCAGTTTGTTTTTCTGATTGTAGAAATTATCAGTTGACGACTCACCACCGTTGAGTGAAGGGAAATAAGGTTGTAACTAGTATTATTCGGGGGTTCTTCTACTAATCGTCTTGGGGAAAATATTCTTTGTGATTTTAGTTTAAAAACCGCTTTTCCGTAGATATGACTTGATTAAATGCAAAAGTAACTACTGTTTAAGTGTCTGTTAATGAGTATGTGAGTTAATAGTTTAGCTTTGATCGTTAAGAGAGAAATCTAAGTATTAGTAAAGGTTAACAGCGAATGAGTGGTCGCACGTGTTGAGATTAGTTGTCGACGTAGAATCTACCAGGAATTGGTGAGATAACCTACCTTGGAGCTGACCAAGCTATCAGGTTTCGAGAAGGATTATACAATGAACTTTAACTCCAGATATGTAATTTAAATAGCTTAGTATATCCAGTTAGGGGTTAGGATTTCCGATTGCTTCAAGGGTTAAGTTACAAAATTGTATACTGCACAAAGTGCTAAATATAGAACAAAAGTAGATGTTTCAGGATCATGTTTGCTACTTCCTGGAACCTTCTCACACCCGCGAGCTTCGAGCCACGACAGGTGGCCGCGGTAGCCGAGTGGTATAGGTATCGGATCGTGGCTTGCCTGGTCACGAGTTCGATCCCAGTACCACTAAAGACCCGCCGTGTAGGGCAGCGATGCACGTTAAATCTGTCGAGAGCTGAAACGTCCTCCCGTTGGTGTGGTGTGGTAGTTAGGAGAGGGGGGTGCCAGCTCAGGTGTCGTCCACGTCACTTGACCATGGTTCAAAATTACGTGGTCCGTCGCCAAAAGCCCTCGTGTAGCTGAACAGTGCGACGTTAATATTAAATCAAATCAAATCAATCGAGCCACGACAGAGTGTAAGGTCTGGTAAAAAAGAATTCGACCTAGAATTTTCCATTGCACAGTAGCGGATTTGTAGCAGCGCACAGTAGTAGTAGATTCTAAAGCGGCCCCACAATGCACAGTAGGAGGTGACGCCTTAATGCGCATGCTTGAATTTTTTCTCTTCGTTTGAATGTACCAGTCATTTCCTGCAGCCAATAGAGTGAGGTGCTGTTATGCGGAGTCGTCGGATTTTCATTTCCTAAGTATCAGTGGTGCACACAGGAATTTTTCAAGGGGGTCCGGGATCAAAAGTTCACCATTCTTGTATCATGCTCCTTTTGATTTTGTCGATTTTCGGTAACAAAACACAGTAAAAAACTAGTTTTTGAATAAATAATTAGCATTAATTAATAAAATTAATCATTAATAGCAACTAATTAATTAAATTTTACGTACTATATACTTAGAATTATAATCAATCGGAACAAAAATCAAGGGCTTTGGGGGGTCCGAACCTTAGGACCCCCCCTTGTGTGCGCCACTGCTAAGGGTTGCAGAAAGACTTGAATCAAGTGCACTACATCAAATTTTTTGTAGAAGCTTGGTGATTTTCTAAGCGAAACAGTTCGTAATATTTCGCAAGTATTTGGGTAAGTGAGTGAATATTAACGTCACTCTATTCAGCCACTCGAGGGCATTTGGCGACGGACCTCGTAATTTTGAAACATGGTCAAATGACGAGGACGACGAACGAGCTGGCACCCCCTCTCTAAATTTCTACACAACACCAACGGGAGTACGTTTGAGCCTCGACAGTCTTAACGTGTATCGCCCCCCTACACGGTGAGTCTCCAGCGGTACTGGGCTCGAATTCATGACACGCCGACCCTGAGTTCGTAACCTTGACCATCAGGCTACGGCGGCCTTGCATGTGTTTGGAGACGATGAAAGGGGGTCACACAAATTAAGGAGGGGTTTAACCGATTCAAAAGTGGCCGCACGTCGGTAGAGAGTGACTAGCGTTTTGTGAGACCACAAACCGCTCGAATTGCGAAATACAGGTGAAAAATCTGATACTGGAAGATCGTCGTTTAAACCGTACGAGAAACTGCTGAACAAGTTAAGATCAGTACAGGTTCCACACATGCAGCTTTGTGGGATCATGTGCAAAGCGCCTGTGAAATTTGTTCCCTACCTTCTGTCAGTGGAACAGAAAAAACTCAATCTAGTAATTGCACAGGACCTACTGGACACTATCAACGCTGAACCTGGTTTCTTGTGACTTCTGGTTGTTCCCAACAATAAAAATGCAATTGAAAGGATCCCGTTTTTAGAGAAAAGATGAGGTAAGGCAGAAAGCAACGCGTGCGCGCCGGAGTTGAACACTATTCCGAAAAAATGCCCACCAGAAGCGTTTTCGGCAGTGGTAGGAATGCTAGGTCAGGGCCGGCTACAGCAGTTTTGCCGTCCTGGACAAAAAGGGAAAATTCCGCCCCTCTATCCCAAAGCAAAAAATTATAATATATATTTGTTCTAAGAATGAAAATAATTCGAAATTAAGAACATAATTACCCATTATGATTCAAACTGGTCTAGCTAGTCCTGAGGGGGCCCTCTATCCAAATTCTTTGGCGCCTTTTTTTGTGAGGGAGGGGGGCTGTACATTTTAAAATGTTTTGCTTACACATTTTGGAACCCCTTAAACTTGGAGTATCTGTATCATTGATACGACGATAGCTACACCCCTGTTATGATTTCAAACAAGTTAAATTTAAGAGAAGAACTAGCCCATTTTAGCAGGTCAATTTCTTCTAAAAAGAATATACTGATGGTAGGCATCTCACAAGCGTTTTAATTTTATTTAACTTATAGTGACTATACTCAAAAATAAATAAAACATCTCCTCTGTGCCTCTATCTGCTAAAAACTCTTATTAACCTTGTCCTCTTTAGAAAAGCCAACACTGGACATCGTAGAGGGGAAAGGAATGTCTCTTCTGACCCCACTTCAAGATGATGGGGTTAGTGAGTGAATATTAGCGTCGCACTGTTCAGCTACATGAGGGCTTTGGGCGACGGACCACGTAATTTTGAACCTTGGTCAAACGACGTGGACGACACTTGAATTGGCACCCCTCTCCTAACTACCACACCACACCAACGGGAGGACGTTTCAGCTCTCGACAGATTTAACGTGCATCGCTGCCCTACACGGTGGGTCTTTTAGTGGTACTGGGCTCGAACTCAGGACATGCCTGCCATGATCCGATACCTTGACCACTGGGCTACCGCAGCCCTCTCCAAGATGAAGAGAAAGTTACTAGTGAAAGATGTGAGTAAACATATGAAATTTCATAATTTAACATATACTCGCACCTCGAGCCATTCAAGTTTTAATACAAAAGAAAACTGACATTAGAGTACAAAATAAGGAAATAAGATAGGTTAAATGAAATACCAAATTCACACATCTAATAATATTTCAGAAAACATCAAATTTTTTGTAATGTAAAAAAATGTTTTCCAAATTTGATCCAAATGCCGCCCTTAAAATCTGCCGCCCCGGACAGGGATCCGGTTTGTCCGGCCCTAGAGCCACCCCTGGCTAGGCTAAGTATGTGAAAGCGCAAGGAACCAACTTTGAATATAATTAGAGCGGTTCCTAATCTCGTACACTAATATATTTTTTTCTGACCAAAGATCGGATACTTTTTGAACATACCTTGTAAATGAAAGCCAACACAGTTTCGCGTTTTGGAACATTTTGAAGCAAATCTAGTGCAATTTTCAAATTTTAAATAGAGTGCTACAAGGTATCTACGGAATTGTCTCCATATATAATGCAATTTTTGAGATAAATTTTGACAAATAAATTATATGCAAATCATTTTTTACGTCTTTAAGAAAGTGAGAATGATAAGAATTCTGTCAAGTATTTTAAATAAGATATTATTTATCCTTTATGTTGCATTTCCTCAAAATAATCCAGGTAGAGAATAAACTGTATATAGTAAAATGCCTTTGATGTATTTTATTAGTATTTTCTTTAAAATTCTGATACATGTAACACTAGAACAAAAACACATAGCAATATGTCACAAAATAAATATTCTCTCTCTCGCAAGTTTTCATTCGAACATTCTTTTCTTACAATTTAGAGATGTGTTATTAGTTAATTTAGAAATTTTCTGGGGCTGAAATATTTTCACGTTATCAAAGCGTTAAAGCCGACACAAACATGTTTTTAGAATGAACTACTCTTCATGCCTTTAAAAAGTTTTCCCATTTTAAGAGTTTATTTCCTTCATATATATCTTACATGCTTGCTCTTTACTAAAACTACAAATAAATGCAAACATTTTCTTGGGTAAACAGCTAAAGTCACAAAAATATCAAACAGACCTTCGGAAATTATATATATATATATATATATATATATATATATTGTCATTATAAATTAAAATCAAGAACATCGGCAAATATTTAAATAGAACTAATTTAGTTCTCGAATGATGATAGATTATAAATTGCTTTCATCAGATATTTATTAATTTTTTTAGAAAATAAAGAGCTATCGTACGTTTTCGGTAAAAATAAATGAAAAACTTGTTATTCATTTATTTATAAAATATAAAGAACGTTTTCGATACATATAATAAACAAGAGAGGATTTTCGAATTATAACTTGGACGCTGAAGGCGAGAAAAATAAATCATGTCACAGAACTTAGTAAAATATTTAGTCAAAATATTTAGGTTAAGGTATCCGACTACTTGCGACAACTTTTTTTTTGAAAAAATTGAAATATGAGGATTTTTTTGTGATTTTTAGATTTATTTAGTATATTTTAAGGAAAAAATCTTAAAACTGAAAGCAGAAAAAAAAATTTATTGTTATTAAAATGGGAAAAAACTGGTAAAAATGTACACAAAATTACATAAACGGGGCCCGCTCTGTACAAAATTTTTATGAGAAAATTCTCCATTTTTCAATTTTGATGTGTTACTTTATTATTCGTGTTTGAAATGACCTTCAGGATAAGACATATTTCAATTTTTACAAAACCTAGAGCACTTTATCTTAGTGATTATACGAAATTGCTTAAAAAGAAAGTGATTATATTCACTTAAAGGACTGTAAATTTTAAAATAAAGCAGCGATTGATAAATCTGATCAAAACACTTCTACTGTTATACATAACATACACAAAAAATTTCAGCAAACTATTTTCAAAACTTTTTGAGCAATCGCTGTCCCCGTTTGAACTTTTCGCAAAAAACACATTTCGAGTAAAACGCATTTTAAAGTTTGTCATCTTGTGTAAAGTTATGGCATCTGCTTTTACTAAAACACTTGTAATTTTTGTTCTAGTGAATGGAAAATAAAAAACTTGGTATTTTTATTAAGCTTATATGATGGCCTATAAAATAATATCATAAACAAAATTTGTCAATTTTTGAAAAAAATCATGATTTTAGGGTAGTCGGATATCTGAAAAAGGAAAATAAACATTTTTCTAATTTCAAAACTCTCATCAGAAAAATTGAGTAACCCCTCCCCCCACACACAAACACGGTAGATATGTCGCAGGGAAATGACGAAATTAGGAATTTCATCAAATCCCTTGAAGAAATGATCAATAGACGGGAGACGCTAAAGTAACGTTTCAGGTTCATTTCTCTGATGAAAGTAAGGGATTTTATCAAATCCCTGGGCTGTTTCAGTGAAATGATGAAATGAATTATTATGGTGGCAAAATACTGTCCAGGGGACAGCATTTTACTACACACCTGGGAGGTCGAGTTCTTGTACTTCCTAACCAAACAGGTAGTACTATCGATCCCCTAAATATCAACCCCATATCTATAAATAAAATGGTACCATAGGATTAACATAGTGATTGATACTTTAGTGTGTAAGCAACCGAGAGGAAAGATGTTACGCATAAAAAATACCAGCCTAATTTTCTAATTATTTGTTATTTAGTTTCGAGTAAATAAATTGTATTTCATTGCCTATTGCTGTATTATTTACTTCTACTTTTAATAATGCACCTTTTTTTTTAAATAAACGCTTTTAAACTCTTGACAATATTATTTCATCATTTCACTGAAACAGATCAGGGATTTGTTCAAATCCCTTAACTTTTTTTAGGGAAATGACCATGAAGAAACTTTATTTTACCATCCCCCGTCAATTGGTCCTCTCCCTTAGGGATCTGATGAAATTCCTAATCCCATCATTTTATTGCGACAGATACATTTTGTATTACATGAATCCGTGTTGTACGAATCACTTAGATATACAAAAATATTTGGCTTTTAACGCAAATGATAGCATGGACCAAAGATAACAGATATACAAGGTATGTTCAAAATGTATCCAACCTTTGGCCAGAAAAAATATCTTAGTTACTTTTAGAATTGGAATCCTAATCAAATTCAAAGTAGGAGTGTTAAGTTTTCACAAACTTGCCGAGCCTTAATAACTCGCAATTACTTTCTAATTTACTTATCGACGCTCTTCTCATGCAATGAAACCAAACACAGTCCGTCGTGTTAAAAACTCTCCCAAGAAACTATTCTAGGTACAGCAGACCATGCGCTATGCATTTTCGTCAAGGAACTCAATTTCTCAATACAATCAATTATAACACTATCCATCGTGTTAAAATCCTCTCCCAAGAAACTATCTTTTCTTGGTGCAACAAACCACGCGTTGTGCGTCCGTTCAAAATCAAATTCACTCATTTTCCTTAACACTAAATCCGGTCTAGCGCTCCACACTTCTAAAGACAAGGGACTTCTCTCACCCTTCTTCGTCTTGCTCGAGGGTCAGTCGCCTTCTCCTTAAAAAATCAGTAACCCCTCTCTGAAAACGCGCAGAATAGCGCCAACATTCCATAATCTACCGCCAGCAATAGCGAAACACTACACCAGCTTTCCTTCTCTTGATGGTATTTCTTAAATACTTCTTTTAGAATGAATGGTGTTCAACTCCTTCGTCGCGTTCTGCATACCTCATCATCTCTATTCTTAAAACGGGATCCTTTCAATGGCATTTTCGTTTGGGGGAACAGCAGCCGTAAGTCACAAAGAACCAGGTTCAGCACTGATATTGTCCGGTAGGTCACGTGCAAATGCAAGACAGTTCTTTTTGTTCCAACGACAGAAGCTTGGGAACAAATTTCGCAGCCGCTCTTCGCATGGCCATACAAAATTGTATGTGCAGGCAGAACCTGTACTGATCTCGAGTTGTTTAGCAGTTTTTCGTACAGTTTAAACGACGATCTTTCATTACCAGACTTCCACCTTTTCAGCAACAGGAGAATTACAAGAGGTTTTCAAGCGCGAAAGTGCTAAATTCCACAAAATGGAATTTGGCTCTTGTCCGGTACGTCCTCATGTAGGTTGATGCAAGGATCATGTTCGTTAATTTGATTCTAAGGAACCCGATAGCAGCATGGATAGAAAAATCGGTCACGAAAAATTACAGACATTTGCGAGGATTTACTCAAAATTTAGAACATTGTTTGAATTTCTCTCTCTCATACTATTCTATTCAATTAACTTAATTTCTACGAAATTATTTTTTTCGGTTCAAATAGAGATGCGGATTGATAATTACTAATGCAGGCTTAGTACGTTCCCTGGGAGCTGAGTGAGTGAGTGAATATTAACGTCGCACTGTTAAGCTACACGAGGGCGTTTGGCGACGGACCACGTAATTTTGAAGCATGGTCAAGTGACGTGGACGACACCTGAGCTCGCACCCCCTCTCCTAACTACCAAACCACACCAACGGGAGGACATTTCAGCTCTCAACAGATTTAGCGTGCATCGCTACCCTACACGGCGGGTCTTTAGTGATTGGTACTGGGCTCGAACTCGTGACAAAGCCAGCCACGATCCGATACCTATACCACTCGGCTACCGCGGCCGCACCCCGGGAGCTGGTATCACTTCTAAGTTTGGTACCATATAGGTAGATACCAATTGCAGTAATGTAATTTTGACTCCCAGAGGGAGGAACCTGAGCTCTGACAGCGAAAATTGTACAAGAAATTTAATTTTGCCGCGAGTACACAAGCCAAACAAGCACTCTAGGGATTTTAAACATGTCGCATAATTGTACGAAATGGACGTTGTCGATTTTCTGCCCCATGAAAATCCACAGGCTTGGACCGGAATCGAACCCGCAAACTTGGGCACACAAGGCCAGCGCCTGACCAACTACGCCACCCACCCGGAACTAAAGAATATTATTAGACTCAAAACCGAAAAATTCAATACAAAAAGCAAAATTTATTTTTAAATCTGTAAAGTTTACAGAATTGTATTCGATTTCAATAAATCCATTCAGCTAAAATTCTTATAAACTTTAATATTAGAAACTTAGTAATACTAAAGGGTGTTTTTTTTAGAGGTATGGAACTTTAAATTGCAATAAAACAACGATATATTATTCGATTGACATGAATTTTTTTTATTCGAAAGTTAATCTTGTGGCATTACATTTTAAATATGATTTCTGGCATATGACTGCCACGGCTGGCTCGGATGTAGTCCAATCTGGACGTCCAATTTTCGATGACTTTTTCCAACATTTGTGGCCGTATATCGGCAATAACACGGCGAATGTTGTCTTCCAAATGGTCAAGCGTTTGTAGCCTATCCGCATAGACCAATGACTTTACATAGCCCCACAGAAAATAGTCTAGCGGTGTTAAATCACAAGATCTTGGAGGTCAATTCACAGGTCCAAAACGTGAAATTAGGCGGTCACCAAACGTGTCTTTCAATAAATCGATTGTGGCACGAGCTGTGTGACATGTTGCGACGTCTTGTTGGAACCACAGCTCCTGGACATCATGATTGTTCAATTCAGGAATGAAAAAGTTAGTAATCATGGCTCTATACCGATCACCATTGACTGTAACGTTGTGGCCTTCATCGTTTTTGAAGAAGGATTCCACCAGTCCATGAAGCGCACGCAACAGTCAGTTTTTCTGGGTGTAACGGTGTTTCGACATACACTTGGGGATTAGCTTCACTCCAAATGCGGCAGTTTTGTTTGTTGACGTAGCCATTCAACCAGAAGTGCGCTTCATCGCTAAACAAAATTCGCTTATGAAAATCGGGAACAACGGCAATCTCGTTTTGGGCCCATTCGACGAATCTACGCCTTGCTTCATGATCGTTTTGATGAATTGCCAAACCAAACTGAGAATAAATCACTTGACAGCTGTTAAATCGGTCACCATCTTGGAAAGTAATGCCAACTTAAACTTCTATACCTGGAAAAAAACACTCTGTAATAATATACGTGAATTTTCATATGAATAGTGCGCATCGGTTGAAAATTGAATAAATCAAAAACTAAAATGGAATGAAATCGTTAAAAATTAACAAAGGAATAAATTAACCCGAAAAGATATAAAATTTCTTTGCTACAAATAATGAATTCAATCAGAAAGCAATAAGTAATTCACTGCATATTTTAAAATTAAATGAAAATTCCAAACAACGTCTTTTCTAAATTATACTTTCTTTTTCTCCTTCTTTGTTTTTTTTGTCGGCCGCGGTAGCCGAGTGGTATAGGTATCGGACCGTGGCTTGCTTTGTCACGGGTTCGAACCCTGTACCACTAAAGACCCGCCGTGTAGGGCAGCGATGCACGTTAAATCTGTCGAGAGCTGAAACGTCCTCCCGTTGGTGTGGTGTGGTAGTTAGGAGAGGGGGGTGCCAGCTCAGGTGTCGTCCACGTCACTTGACCATGGTTCAAAATTACGTGGTCCGTCGCCAAAAGCCCTCGTGTAGCTGAACAGTGCGACGTTAATATTCAATCAATCTCCTTCTTTGTTAATTTCAAACATAAAAATTAATTTTCCTTTAATTTACAGAAGCGGAACTTGAATTAATTTGTTTCGTTCTGTTTTTTCCCCTTTTAATTTTCTCTCTAAGTGTACAGATATATATTCAAAATAAAAAAAATATGTCTTTTATTCATGCTAGTAACATTACGTCTCTTCGAAATATTCTGTTTATCTAAATTAAAAGACTTATATATGGTTTGACAAAAAAAAATTCTGGAAAATGAAAAATTATTGGATCATAATTTCGTTGAACAGTGAAAATTTTTAGTTGATCCTCTTAGAATTATTAAAAGGAAAAAATGCATCAGCAAAATTCCAATTTTCGGAAATAAATTAGATATTCCTTGTGATTATTATTTTTTAAAAAAAATTTCTTGGATATCAGACGTATTTTTAAATTTTCACGATTTCAGATCATCAGCTTTTAATCAAATATCAGTTATAAAAACTATGGATAATTTTAATTAGCACACTGCAGAGCACATTCGATATTATTTTTCCAATTGCTAAGGAATTTAAATAAATAAAAATGCTAAAATGAGAGAGAGAACTCCACTTTAAAACCGTAATGTACTTCACTTTTTACCAAATAGAATGCTGACGTATAAGAAAATTATTTAGCTTTAATAACTTCCACAATCCCATTGCAGGTGGGTAAAAATTGTATCAGTGTTAATGACTCAAAGATAATTAAATCACAGTTTATTGAGAGATTAGTTACTTAAGAAAAAATTTTAATAACGTAAGTAATTTTTTTCCGCTGAGTAATTAGAAAATGTTATCAATAACTCTCATTCCAAATTTTATACGAAACAGATAGTTAGTTCTGGAAATATTTGGAAAAATTTGTTAGAAGACCGCACACACAATATTTTTTTCTGCGCAGACGATTTATACGGTTTTGCTTATTTTTCCAAGAGTGCAATACTATTAGATTTACGTGAGTGTTTGGGCTTATGGCGCAAGAGCCAAACCTGGCTAAGCTGCGCCAAACATATGTTAAAATATGAAAACAAACGTTAAAATATCTAAAAATATTGACAATAATTGTAAAAGTTAAAATATCAAAACATGCATAAAAGAGTATTCTAATTGTAAAACAAACATTTTTTGGTGGGGAAATAACCCCACCAAGCCAATTAAGATCTTGAAATAACAGATAGGACTAAAATTGTGAAATATATTATGTTTTTTGGATGTATTTATCCGCGTCACATTCGTCGGGATCGTACTCAATCATGTCCTCGTCTGGGGAGTCCTGTTCAGATGGGATTTCTTGCGGTTAGTGCTGTTTCCTCTTTATTCCATGTATGGTATTAATTTTTTTAATTAGCTCTTTTCTCTTTTTTTTAATCGGGTTATTCTTTTTTGTTTAGCATCCTGTATTGAAGGAGATGCAGAAGAGGGTCTAACACCGGAGTTGGATGGGAAAGTGGATATATATCGGATGTGTGTGTGTGTGTGGATTGATTTATTGATTGAATATTAACGTCGCACTGTTCAGCTACACGAGGGCTTTTGGCGACGGACCACGTAATTTTGAACCATGGTCAAGTGACGTGGACGGCACTTGATCTGGCACCCCCTCTCCTAACTACCACACCACGCTAAATATCGGATGTGGAAGGGTCGTTGTTGGGTATAGGATTCACTGGTGGAATTGCAGATATGGAAGCAAGTAGTTGTGCTTGAGCTGACGAGGATGATGTGGAAACAGCCGGAGTGGATATTGATGTATTTGGTTTAGAAAGGGATGAAAGCGGTTGGAGTAATTTTAAAGGTGGACATTTTACTTTTTTGTTATATTTTAATCTGTTTGTGTAGAATTATTTGAAGTAGAGGATTTAGCAGCTTGAGCATATATAAGTTTGAGGTAACTGTGGGACTATTAATTTACGTGCTTCTGGTTAAGAAATATTTTTAATTGTTTATTTTTATTTGTTTTTTAGATTTACGTAATAGGATTCAAAAGTTACCGGACTGAGCCCATAATGTGAAAATTTTGTGCAGTAGGAGCGATTATTTTAACTTTACTGTGTTACCGCATCCTCCTTCTTTTCTAAAAGTGGTTTGTCCCAAATCACTGGGTCAGTGGCTAGCCACGATGTCGTATTTTGTAGGTGGATGCATTTAGTATCCAGCGATTAAAAAAAACGACGTTTGTGGAGCTGAGAACGAACATCAAGTTTTATTTTCGCTAGGGAAATAGTGCTACAGAGATTTGCAAAATATTGATGTATGTGGACGGCAGTGATACTTTATCATGAACGTGAACTTTTGAGTGGCATCGACGTTTCAGAGAAGCCAGGGAATGTGTCGATGACGGACGCCCTGGACATCCGCAGACTTTCCGCATCCCTGAGAATATCGAAAAGGTTTCTGCGGCGCTCTGTTTGAACAGGCTTCAAACAATAGCAAAACCAGTTGGGATATCCTCAGCTCCATGTTCACGAATACCGACTAAGGATCTTACTATGCATAAGGTGTGTCAACTCATCGTTCCCTGCAAGTTAAACGAAGATCAATCTGCAGATGAAGTTGATTGCATCGCAAGATGAATTAAAGGATATTTTATTTCTCTATCTCACGCCCGTGCTTGGCTTCTTGACCATTTGACACCAAGCCTCCCAGTACCGACTGACGATGTCATCAGCCGGGTATTCATCGAGTCCAGTGCATTGGAGCAGGTGGTCGCTATCCATTCTGGCAGTCTGCAGAGTGGGCAGGCCAAGCCAGTGGAGGTATACTCCCGAAAAGTCATGTCCGGTAGTTTGGCGAAAACGGGCAACAGCCTTGGCCCTCCCGAGGTGCCTCGGGATTGGGCCTACAGTGGCCAGAGTTTCCCATAGCTTTCCAAAATTCTTCGTTTTTTGTATCAGGGCAGTATATTTGTCAATGTGTGTAGAGATAATGTTCTTTGCTCTTCTGAGGGTCATGGAGACTTTCGGTTGAGTTGACTTGGCTCTTTCATTGCTGGAGATCCCAACATGACTTGGGACCCATTGTAAGGAGCAAAGTTACTTGCGTCCGTACCATTCCTCAAGCTACACGTGCTTCCTGGGGGTGCTAAATGTGTAACAGCAATCACCGTTATCCAAGCCTTCAAGAGATCGCTACAAGTTTAGAATGAGTCCTCGGGCTTCTGAAGATAAAAGAAAATGTCCTTTTCAGGACGAAGACAGTCACCTCCGTATCTTGCTTTCGAATTCAAGGATATGGCTAAAATAGGATTCCAGAAATGCTTCGACGATCTTTACAAGTGATGGCCAAAGTGTGTTGTTGCTTAAGGTTCCTATTTCGAAGGAGGATGTATTTAAGCAGTTTAATTAGTAATATTTTTTAAGTTATAGACTCAGTCTGGAAACTTTTGAATTCTATTTTGTGTAACCAAGATTTATAAATCATAAGGAACTAGTGGCCCGCAAATAGATTTTATGCAACCCACCAAGACAGTCAGAGAATCCGCTCTGAACAGATATTTCTTTCCCATGTACGATTGAAGAATAATCTTTTATCTTTTACTGCTAAGAAACTACAGTACCCAAGAGTGTTTTTAGTTAGAAATCATATGCAGAGTATGGAGGATGAGATCACAAAAGGATTTTAAGATTTGAAAAAAAAATAAGCCTAAATAAAAATTTTTGTGTTTTCCTTTTACTCCTGATCTTGATACATCTTCTGAGGAGCTACAGCTTGAACTTATTGAATTAAAGTTAAATCACAGTGTGTGAAGAGAAAATGTTTAATACTATGACACGGACTTTTACAAATCTTTGTCAACTGAAAAATTTCTACGTATGGAAAAATTTGAGGGGAAAATTATTCTTTACATTTTCGTCAACAATTATTTCTGAGCAAAATTTTTCTTGCATGAAGATCAACAAGCGTAAATATAGATGCAAGTTGGCGGACCAACTTGCAGGTTGTAATGGGAATTTCAGCAAGCAATCTCACTCCTGATTTAAAGAAAAAGACGGAGAAGAATATGGTCAGGCACATTTGTCTCGTTGAATTATTTTAATATTAAATGTGCTTGTAGCTAGGACAATATGAAACTAGCACATTAAATAAATTGATTAAAATTTTCACTATTTAATAAAAAAATAATAAATATAAGCAAGGACGTCTTAAGACTCTTTGAAGCCTTGGGCCCCTATGCAAAAGTAGGCCTTACCTGAGATCTTTAAAATTAGTATATAGAGAGCATTGTCAAATACTCGTTTGAACGGCAATTTGAAACAAATGTTCTCGACTCACAAATTTCAAAAACCTAGGCACAAACCAGCTCGACCGATGGCCGCATTTCGACTAAATAAGTTGAATGACTATTTATGGTATTAGGTCTAGGCATGCACAACGGTCATCACATAATACAGTCTTGTCACTGTTGCCAGTTGACACGCAGTTCGAAATTTTCTGTTTTTTCGGAGAATATGTACGGGAATAGTATTTGACATGTAGCGTACATTAATCCGAAATCAGATGATGACGTCAGAGACCAAGAGGGGATAGTGTTACTGCCTGAGGAAGTAGGGAAGAAGGGTTTCCTAGAATCCATTTCCTCTACGTTCCGAGATACGCTCCTCTAAAGGACATGCACGAGGACCGTTTTAGGGTCCCGGCTGGAAGCAGAGAGCAAAAACATGATCTCTGAGTGTAAGATGGCAATATAGTATGTTCGTGTAAATAAAATTGTATATATATAGCCTGACTGTGTGTTTTCGTACCCAATACACCAAAGACCATTAAAATTATCCACAGATCATGATCTTGTTAAGAAAGAGAACGAAATGAGGCCCCATCAAGCCAGAGTCTCTGGCCCCGGGCCCTGTTGGCCCATGCCTTAAGACGTCTCAGGATATAAGTTAAATAATTACTGCAATTATTTTAAAAGGAGTGGTCCTCCAGTATCCTTCGCTTCCACAATGAGGCCCTTGAGCCAAAACAAGTTGTCCACCCTTGTCCTAAGCCATTCAAGCCTGATCCTACTTCCAAAATTGAATATTTCTTGAACTATTAGACGGAATTGCGTAAAGAATTGTGTTTGGATTTAAGGGTTTTGAGACGCGAGAGAAATCCAATTATACAAAAAGTTCTCTATATTTATTTATCATTTTAAGTAACTATACTCAATAATTTCTATTTTCGAACGTATTCCCTTTTTTAAATTTCGAAAATGAACTAGTCGTTGTTTAGCGTAAGATACTCATTGAACATTAGTTGACTTATTTTTTACGCCCCAATAACCAAGAAACTTAAAAGAATTTTACGATGCTCGAAATTTGGATTTGTATTCTCCCCTCCCCCGTTGTTGTGATTTGATTTGATTTAATATTAACGCCGCACTGCTCAGCTACACGAGGGCTTTTGGCGACGGACCACGTAATTTTGAACCATGGTCAAGTGACGTGGACGACACCTCAGCTGGCACCCCCCTCTCCTAACTACCACACCACACCAACGGGAGGACATTTCAGCTCTCGACAGATTTAACATGCATCGCTGCCCTACACGGCGGGTCTTTAGTGGTACTGGGCTCGAACACGTGACAACGCAAGCCACGGTCCAATACCTATACCACTCGGCTACCGCGCCCCCCCGTTGTTGTGACCATCCCTTATTAACAGTAGGAGGACTGTCGCACCCTCTAAGGGATAGAACAATCTTCAGTAATGGCCAAGCTTCGGAACTGTAAAGACGTACGAGCATGCGCTCCGATCCCTTTCAATTCTATGCTAAATGTTACTTCTCCAGTTATGTATGTAAATGTTTGTTTTGTGTAATAAACGTGTTTTAATTAACTAGTGGACTTAGTTAAGAGCCCCTTCCCCCCGCATGTCCCTTTATTACATTAGGGACATGCGGGGGAAGGGGCTCTTAACTAAGTCACACCCCTTATAGATTAATTTTATCTAAATTTTATTTAAATCTGATATGCAATGCATTTTAGATACTACAGAGTGTTTTTTTTTCAGGTATAGAAGTTTAAGTTGGCATTACTTTCCAAGATGGCGACCGATTTAACAGCTGTCAAGTGATTTATTCTCAGTTTGGTTTGGCAATTCATCATGAATAGACTCACGCCTGAACAACGCTTTCAAATTGTGCAATTTTATTTCGAAAATAATGGTCGATTTTCATAAGCGAATTTTGTTTAGCGATGAAGCGCACTTCTGGTTGAATGGCTACGTCAACAAACAAAACTGCCGCATTTGGAGTGAAGCTAATCCACAAGTGTATGTCGAAACACCGTTACATCCAGAAAAACTGACTGTTTGGTGCGCTTTATGGGCTGGTGGAATCCTTCTTCAAAAACGATGAAGGCCACAACGTTACAGTCAATGGTGTTCGGTATAGAGCCATGATTACTAACTTTTTAATTCCTGAATTGAACAATCATGATGTCCAGGAGCTGTGGTTCCTACAAGACGGTGCAACATGTCACACAGCTCGTGCCACAATCGATTTATTGAAAGACACGTTTGGTGACCACCTAATTTCACGTTTTGGACCTGTGAATTGGCCTCCAAGATCTTGTGATTTAACACCGCTAGACTATTTTCTGTGGGGCTATGTAAAGTCATTGGTCTATGCGGATAAGCCCCAAACGCTTGACCATTTGGAAGACAACATTCGCCGTGTTATTGCCGATATACGACCACAAATGTTGGAAAAAGTCATCGAAAATTGGACGTCCAGATTGGACTACATCCGAGCCAGCCGTGGCAGTCCTATGTGAGAAATCATATTTAAAATGTAATGCCCCAAGATTATCTTTCGAATAAAAGAAAATTCATGTCAATCGAATAATACATCGTTGTTTTATTGCAATTTAAAGTTCTATACCTCTCAAAAAAACACCCTTTTTAATGAAAATTCATATTTTGAAAACAATTCTGTTAATTAAGTTAAACTATTCCCTTTGAATAATAATTTTTTTAAAATTCCCTTTCAGAAATTAACATCAATATTATTTTTTACGACTATACATTAGAATATCGGAGTATTCGAGTTGCTATGAAACTTTGGTTCATTAAAAAGATGTTAAAACTTCATCCAGTAAACTTCAAACAACTTTCACTCACAGGTCACATCACTTTAGCTCTTCACAAAATGATTAACGTATGGATAATGCCGTAAGCTCACCTGAGCCTTAGTGCGATGCATCAAAGAGCGTTAAAAATAAAAGTAGAAAATGAGGTACTGATTCTAAGTTGATTTTTCCATTCCAAGCAGTAAAGGATATTTCAATTAATTATCTTCTTAAATCGGAAAGGTAATCCGTTAAATCGATGTTTACCTCCTAGAGTATCGTTTTGAATCGATTTTAATTCTTCACGAAAATAGAGGAAGCCTTTAAAAATCAAATTCGAATAAAATCATTTGCAGGAGCTGAAACTTGAATAATGGATTTTGAATGAATATTTTTTTAAAAAAAACATTTATTCTTGTATAGCACTAAGCAAAAAAGGTTTTAAATGCTATTTAAAAAATCAGGATAAACATTTCTTGCCCTACGCATGAAGAAAACGATAAAAATCATTTTATGATGTATTTATCTTTTATTCTTTTATACAGAACATACAGAAAGAAAATACACATTACTCGATTTAAAATTACTAAGTACGTAATTATAAACAAATAATGATGTTAAGTAGGTACAGTTTACTTTAATGAGTTTCTTGCAAAAATTTTGTAAGAAACCGGAAAAATATTTGAAAAGCAAAAAAGGACTTTAAGATGTATATTTTATTGAGAATACTTTTTAAAATGTGCCACAGGAACTTATTGCCAACTTTAAATTTATAAAACGAAACACGGAAAATGCCTTTAAATAATTTCATGATAGAAAATGTTTTGGATACTTCTGTATTATAACGTTGATCGTTTCCATCAAATCAAAAATTGTCACTAGATGCCGTAATAACCATTAGCCAGTGATGGGAAATATATTTGGCTAGCTCTTCAAATTCTTGGCGCAAATTCTTCAATGTCTTCGCCAGTTCATAGGTAGCCGAAATAATACTTATAAATATGATGCACTGAATTCTCTGTTTAGTAAACTTCAAATTACCAGTTCCAATGGTGTACAAAAAAGGGGATGAGGGGGGGTTGGAGTCCCCCCCCCCTTATAGACCAAGAGATACTTAATTTTTACCTTAGAAATTACGTCCCGGCACTTTCATCTACGTATTGTGTAGATTAGGGGTCGGCAAATTAAGGCACACATGCCACTTGTGACACTACAATTCTCAGTGGCTCTGGGTGTTTTATAGCTCCCCTGAAAGCCTCAAACGCCCACAAGGAGGTGATGTCACCAACGTTTAGAACCTGTGTTTAGATCAGGGGTGCTCAACTTTTTTTTCTGCTGTGCCGCATACGTAGGTCAGCTATTTCACGCGGGTCGCATACATACAGTGGTACAAACAATTGAGGATACACCTACTTTTACTTGATAAATCCAACTTTCAATCAAAAGTACACATTAACTAGAAGTGCAAACGTGTTTTTATTTTCACACGTAACAAAAGGGTTAATTTACAGTAAAAATAACGAAAATCAACAAAAAAATATCTAAAATTAAAAATGTCACAAGTATTTGAAGTTAACATAGGCAGATCTTTACCTCAAAAAAATTGAGGATACACCAATGAAATTTGTGTGACATATCCCATACAAAGACAGTGTCAATATTTGGTTGCATGTCCTTTGGCTTTTATAATGTCCTCCAAACGTCTTGGTACCGATTCGACCAATTTTTGGTGGTATCTGGAGATATTTTATCCCATTCTTCTTGTAACACTTGCTTTAAATGGGCTTTGTTCCTAATTTGGTGTTTTTGCACCGCTGTTTCGAGTGTGGCCCGCAAATTTTCTATGTCATTGATGTCAGGGGACTGTGGTGGTGTGTTCAATTGCTATTTACAATGAAAAAGACACCACATTTTGATATTACGTGTCGTATGTTTGGGGTCGTTGTCTAGCTGGAAAATAAAATTTCCATCTAAACTCAATTTTTTTGCACTTTCTTTAAGGTTGTTGTTGAGTATATCTATATAAAGCTTATGATCCAATGTGCCATCTATAAAAACTAAATTTCCAACCCCATTTGAAGCCATACAACCCCAAACAATGACGGAGCCACCACCATGTTTAACTGTAGGACGTAAATTTTTAGGATCCAAAGCGGTGTTCGGCTTTCTCCAAACGGTGCGACGGCATCATTTCCAAAAATGTTGAATTTACTTTCGTCACTAAATATAACTTTCTTCCAAAGTTATCTGTCTTCAATTGAAGAGTTTTTGCAAACTCCAAACGCTTTTTCTGATTTTGTAAGCTTATGAACGGTTTCTTTCTAGCTACTCGACTGCTATATCCAGCATGTCTAATCACATTTCTCACAGTTTCAGCACTTACACTTCTGCCCATTATTCAAGAAGTTTCTACAGCTAGTTTGACTGCACTTAGTTTAGGATCAATCTTGATATCTTTCAAAACTTTCCTTTTGGCTACATCACTCAGAATACTTTTCCTTCCTCTTCCACTTTTATTTTCAACTAATCCATTGCGTTTAAATCTTCCAATGATTTTCTGGACACACGAGTGGCTTCTACCGACAATTTTAGCTATATTTCACGATAAGAATTTCCTTTCTTAAATAACCTTAATATAAATTTTCTTACATTAATACTAGTCTCTCTCTGAGGACCCATTTTCCATTTAAAATTGCGACATTAAATTCACATAACCAACTTCAAAAACAAAAGTAACAGTCGAAAAAGTTTTAAGATAAAATTGGCCAAACTTAGGCTATTATAGTAGCAAGCAGAAAAAAAAAATCTAGTGGTAGTTAAACTAACATTTCATTGGTGTATCCTCAACTTTTTGAGGTAAAGATGTGCCTATGTTTATTTCAAATACTTGTGACATTTTTAATTTTAGATATTTTTTTGTTGATTTTCGTTATTTTTACTCTACATTAACCCTTTTGTTACGTGTGAAAATAAAAACACGTTTGCACTTCTAGTTAATGTGTTAGTTCGATTGAAAGTTGGATTTATCAAGTAAAAGTAAGGTGTATCCTCAATTTTTTGTACCACTGTATGTTGATTATTTCACGCGGGCAGCAACACGAGAATAAATAGGGGATGGGAAGGGAGGGGAGAGATGCTTTAAGACTAAGATAATATTGGAAATTTAAAATATGGAAAATCCATTAATATATTATAACTCCTGTTTTGTTTTTTTCATTATTATTTATATATATAGATATATATTTATTTATTTTTGTCACTAACACTAAATTAGAAGCATTTAAGAAACACTCCTTCGCAATATCTGCATCAGTAAACGGTTTCATATGATTATCAATAATATAACAAACTTCATAGGATGTCTTTGGTACTGCTGTTATATTACCTCTGATGAAACATTTTGTTGCTTTTGCAAATGTTATTCAAGAAAGCCTGTTTATCCCCTCTTGAAAGAGATCTCCGAGGAAGTGTCATTGAATGATTCCTGTTTATTGGTATTTTTTAAATATAGCACTTTTGTGACAAATCAAACAATGACTGGTCCATGTTTTTCACTATAAAATAGTCAACCTTGTGACAAACCTATACGGAACTTTATCACTAACCTTCTGAGTCGTCTCTTTTAGGGAAATTTAATTCCCCTACCTATTTCCAATCAGCTCCAAAAAGAGGACAGGATTCCTTGTTATATATGCAGATTAGATAAAGTATTTAAGTCAAACAGAATAGTAAAGCAAACAGCAGTAGGAGAGAGAGATTGAAGCAGGAAGGTATAACGGTGAAGTTAGAATTATTATTGAAGATTTCTAGGTGGATAAATCTCAGGAAGAGTTGAGATTCTGTGAGGTAAATATTGATTTATATTTAAAGTCTTCGTTAAAGTTTTATATTAGAGTGAGATTAAAGTTAAATGTTCAATAGGAACATTATTGAATATAAATCTGGGATCTCTTATCGTGGTAATCTCTGCGTGATCGATATTCTAATTGTTAATTAATTGGATCGTTAAATATTTAAGTTTATTTAAATGAAAGTCCCTTTTTAAACCTCATATAACTATCTAGATATATTTGTTAAGTCTTTGATTCTATTTGGAAGAGATAACCAAATAAAGAAAGTTATTTATAAAAATGGCTACTGGCTCTTATATGACTCCAATTTATTCTCGTTCTCAAAGTGAGATCCAAGGGGATCTTCACAACCTCCCAGTCGTCTTGTAACGATATATTTTCTTCGAATATTTTTCGCTTGCAAGATATATGAAATATAGTCAAAAATTAGATCCACCCATAAAATGGTCGGTACTCTACTGTTGTCTGTTATCACTAGCCGTAACCATTCCAAATAAAAAAAAAAGATTATCAATTCATACTCGTACGACAGCGACAGCAAAATTGATACATTTTATTTTTTCACAAAGAATTTCCCTCCAAATTTTTAATTCAATATTCTTAATAATACAATGTTCTTAAATGAGTGAATTTCTCAGAGCAATTGGCCATGACCGGGCCACTTAAACAGGCTCGGTGGACCGCAGGTTGATTATCGCTGGTTTAAATGGTGAGCGTTATTCTTGGGAAATAGCGGAGAATTTCGTCCAAAAAATTAGGTTTTTGACAGAAGAATAAACAAAATATTGAAACCTATTTCCACAAAAAATATATTCATGTTTTTTAACATCTATCGTAATACCGACGTTACATGCACAGTTTTCAGCGGTCTTCCATATTATTTATGCAAATATTGGAAAAGGATGGTGCAAAAGATGTCAAAAAACAGCGACGGCCTATTTTTATGTACGAATAATTGTAGAATGAGAGAAGGAGAGAAAAATTATCCATCCCGTGACGTTCTAAATCATTACTTTGTACCTGAATCGAGAAAATGTATTTGTAAGGGGTAGAAATGAAATAAACTGAATTCCCCCAACAAAAATCGTCTGCTCTTTTTTTTTTTTTTTTCTAGAAAAGCAAAAATGATGGAGTATCAGTCGGAGAAAAAGATTACGAATACTGAAAAATATGCAAAAAAAATAATAAATAAATAAAAATGCATAAGTGAGATAAGAAGTAAAAGTTTCAACGCTCTTTTTTTTTCTGTGTATGTTGTTGTTGTTGGAATGTCGTGGAATAATATATTACAATTTCCGGCAGGATATTACTTCAAATAGTTTTTAGAAAAACATTCCTTTATCTTTTTCTCTTTTTTTTATTTGCAATAAAAAAAATTAATAGCACAAAATAAGAAAACAAATTCCCTTACAAAAAAATAGATACTGAAGAATGAAATGGTAAAATAACCATCTTTCTCTATATTAAAACGGTGTAAAATTTTTAGGCTTTAATGCAATAAACATGTTGTTGTTGTTGTTAATCCTCCGGGGTCTGACGAAGTCAGACAAGATCCATTAAATCGTTGATTTTCACAAAGTCGAGAACAAGAAGGGGATGAATGTAGATATCTTTGATTTTGAGATCCATGCAATGCATTATGTGTTCAGGTGAGAGAGAGAGAAGCCTGGTTATCTTGACACTTTGCACAGATTGAGAAGACCTTTTTGTTCGTTGAGAATGAGAGGCACTTGATGTGACCACTAGCAAGACGAGAAAGTGTAGTCTGGGAGCATTTGTCACATTTGAGGAATAGGGCCAGACCGGGTCTATTACCCGCATACCAATTGTGAGTGGGCGGCGCCCTCCACTCCGCCAAATTTTGAGATTTTAACATTTTTGGGTAAATCAGATTTAGATTAAATGAATGATAAAGCATAAATTAAACTCACATGACAGTCACGGTAATCCAGTAGCCATAGCAACGTGCTCGCAGCCAATGATATTCCAATCCAGTCGCACATTCGAATTTTAATTCAACTAATGCCCCGTCCTGTATAAAGACTGATGGACATTAAATATGTCAAAGGAGCAAAGTTCTCACTTCGGCGTGACATGGTACGTAGGAGATTGAGGATGTCAATTCACGTGTCGACGTTGTCTTCTGATCATCAATGAAAATAATGCATCATCGTTGGAAAATCGTGAACCTGAAGGAACATTACGATGTCCTCTGGATATTTAAGATTAAATTTGCATACAGAGATAATGATATTTGGTGCCTTTTCCTTTGTATGGTATAAAGAGAAATATAATCTGTTTTAGATCAGTGATACTCAATCTGCGGCCCGCCGGCCTATTTTGAGTGTCCCGGTCATGGCCCATTGCACTAAAAAATTCAATTATTGGTGAACAATGTACAAAAAATCTAACAGGAAATTCAATCAAGCAAGCAATCAAATGTATCAATTTTGCTATTAATTTTTTTCCCCGTAATAGTAGAATGTAAGCAAGATGCCTGGTTAGAGACGAAAGAAAATATAAATTATCCCATAACTCAGCAAAAATTCATAAAAATAATTACTTTTGCGAGTGTGTTTGATAGAAAAGTTTATATAGTACAAAATAAAAACCAAACATGAGTTTTAATATTTTGATCTATTTTGTGTTAAAGTTGCTTTTGTCTTATAGTGCGCTTTTTCCATTATCCACATGTCGCGGCCCGCATGAAATGACTCGTGTAAATGTGGCCCATGTGAAATACCTGTCATATGTATGCGGTGTGGCGGGGAAAATGGTTGAGTACCCCCTGTTTTAGATAGTTTCGAAAAACGTTACGCATGGGCTAGCTGGAACAAATTGAGTTAATTCAGGACTATGTTGATTTGTGAAACAACTGTGTGACTGAAAAGGGCAAAAAAACATTATTTATCTTATTTCAGTTAAATTTGCAACGAATTTCCACGTTATTTCAGGTAAACCCCTTGTAACTTTTACAGTTGATCATTTCTTCGATTGTATCCATGGTCGATTATTCAATGGCATTATAAATACAATAATTAATTAGCAACATTACTTGGAAAACCATAAAGGTCTTATCACACATGCATGTCCCGAAACAACTCTAGACTCTTTCGAACAACCGTTTCGAGCAGCTGTGAGGGTGAAGGGTTGCATAAACTAAACGATACGCTCTGACGTGCTCTATCTTCACATTTAAAAATTATTCATCGATTTTTCTGCTTCAGAAAACGAACATCCGATATTAATTTTTTTTTATTCCTCTCGTGTTTTCTTGACGGTTTTGTTTATATTTAGGTCGTAAACATAAATGGAACACAATTCTATTTAAAATTCTAGAATATTATATGCCATTTATTATGCATATTCGACGAAGAGCCGAGATTGTCATCTTGTTTATTACTTTGGGAGGACGAGCCTCACATTGGCAGGAATTTCGAACATTTCTTTCAGCTCACAAGGAAAAGTTGTTTGAAAGCGTGTGTGACGGCTGTATCCGCGTCCTTCCTAATAACAAGTTCTCTTGGGAAATCTTCGGTCTTTATAAGTACTTATTCAAAACGAACCCTCTGAAGAAGAGAACATGATTATGTAATCTTCTGGCCAGAAGATCAATTTTTTTGCCGCTCTTAGAAACATCCGTCTGAACACGGGTAAGCAAACTATTTTTTTAATTTATCACCTTAGGGACTGTTTTAAATATCCCAATCACTGATGAAATTGAGTAGAATTCTTAATATTTAAGTCTTTATGAGGCACACTATATTAATATATTTTTATCACAAGAATTGTGACTAGTATTTTTATAAAAACTGATTAGGAATTATTTATATTCATGTAAAAATAATTACAAATAATAATACCAAAAACGAAAAAACTTCAGGAATGTAGATACTGATAGACGGTGATAGATAAGAACTTTTTAAACTTATAGTGGATGACACTTGATGTTAATACATTTTTTTCAAACATTAAAATTCATTAATTAACTTATTTTGTTATTTTAAATTTATTCTGTGTTATTTCTATCGAAGTTACAACTATCTGCTACAGATGCCAGTACGTTTTTCTAATGAAGTAGGAATTGACTTTAAGAAAAAAATTATATTACTTGTTTATTAGGGAAAGCCAACAATGCCATAAGTTTAAATAGTATATTATACGCAAATTATTTTACTTAATTCTAATTAAATACGATTTTTGTGATAAATAAAACTGCACAAATAATACATAAGTTTACACGATAATTGCTCAACTACTTAAACATTTTAATACATCAATCAGTCCATTCAAATTGTTTGGAAATTAAAAACTTATATAAAATTTTATAATTTTCAAAAACAAATCTAACAAAATGATAGAATGTTGAAATTTTTCATTCATTTACTTTTAAGTCGCCAATTTTAGCGCCAAAATCGTAATTAAAAATAGCTATCATTAGCAATAGATTTATATTGCAGATCCCAATCCTTCAAATGTAACAGAATAATTGGAATATGTATTCGAACCAATGCAGAGAAATATTTACCTTCCATCAGAAGAAAATTCGTAAAATTAATAGAAATTTAATACATATTCACAATTTATACAGAGAAAGCGGAAATCTCACCAACAGAACGCGTAAAATTCCTATTTTTAATACCCAAATATTTATATTTGAACAAGAGAGATAACGATTTTTACAATTACATAAAAGAAAATCCATATCAAGCGAGATTCAAGTTGGGAATGTAATTAGCAATCAGAAACTAGCTCGGCTGAATCCTATTCTTAGAAAATTAATTTCGTTCGTTCATAATACCTATCTAAGAAGATTGAATTTTAATGCTCGGAGACGACGAAAAGAAGTTTATAGTTTCGAGTGTTAAACTTTTCTTTCCGAGTTTGTAAGAATTCAAATCGGATTTGTTTGCGCACGAATTCAATGTATAATTGGTCTCTCCTTTGAGAAATATTAGAATTTTCATTCGTTTAATTTTCGTCAAAGATTCTAAAAATGTAATTAAAATTTTAATTTCAAATAAAATTTAAGGTAGGGATTATAATTTATGTTAGTAAACAATGTGAATTATGAGTAGCAAGTCAAATTCGGATTCGTAATAAGTAATTCATATCGTAAGTTTGTATTTGAGAAATGGAAAGGTGGGAAAATTAACGTTTATAGATTGCTTTTAAAGAAAATAAAGTATTTAGAAGTTTAAATAAGAATTATTAAAGTCATTTAATGCAAATATTTAATAAAAAAAAACGCCATTCTTAAATACTGATAAGAGCATGTAAATAGTTATTTTTTAAATACCGACTTTTTATATTAGATTTTACCGACTTTAGTTAGAAACGAATTAGACAAGAATACAGCAAACAATTCTATGGGGGAAATTTTTACGATAATTTTTTAATGGTAACATATTTCATCCATAAAATTATTTTATATAACATTCAAATATTTCTAAGCTAAAACGATTGCGATAAAAATACAGCAATAAGTTAATATTATAGGAATTTCTCATTGTATGAAAAATCAATAACCTGCTATTGTTAATCTTGTATTATATATTTGTTATTCTTTTATTTAACTATCGTCTGCGCTTAAGTATAATCTACAATTATAGTAGGAAAAAACTCGTTTGCTTAAAAATGTGCTTATCTTTTTCATCACTGTATTTAATATTTAATATTTTAACGGAATCAATTACACTTACTTTCCATATAAAAACACCTATAATAAAAATATTTTAAAACATGTTTAATAACCTTAGATTTTTCTAATAATTTAATATATTGTATTCGTTTCATCAAAATATGATCCTTATACGATTTCAAAATATAGATTCTTCCACAGAATTTTTTATTTATTTTAATTAATGTTTTAAACCATGTAAAACATAACAATATAAAAGATAATATGTATAACTTACTCATTGCTGCAAATGCGTTAAAATACAAGATTCACAGAGGTACTTACCTAGAAAAAAGAATTATATTATTAAGAAATGAATAATAGCTACATAAATTAATAAATATTGTCAAAAATCTTATTAACAAGAAAACATTAAACAAACAAGTTAGAAAAAAAATCAGAAATGTTTATGAGAGTTAGAAAAACAATTGCATATCTATGATTCGAAATTTATAATTATCAAATAAATTTGTTTCAAAAACTTATTTTTATTTCATTAAAGGTGGAAATAGAGCGAAAAAAATACCTATAATGAATCAAATTTAATGCAAATACAACTTTACTCATATTATATGCGTTAAAAAACAAGAGAAATGGAGAATTACAAATAAATTCTAGTACTACTTTTGCAAAAATTCGTGTTTACGTATTAGTTAGTCCAACGATCAGTAACTTGGGAAAGGGTTTGAGCATGCGCAGTTACTTTTTCCACGATTGGCTACTGAATACTACGATATTTGGCGACGGTTTTTGATTTGGCAAAAATGGTCGACGCTCTAATATTGAAGTACCCAAAAATCTTGTTAAAGTTAATCTTGTTATATTTCTTTCATACAATCGGTGAATCACATTTAAAAATGAAAATAGAGATACTCTGCTATATTATAAATGGCGTTTGAAACTATACGTGCGTTAAGTATATTTTTCAGTTCAGAATCATTTCATAACAAAAACAATTTGATAAAAGAAATAAGTAATTTTACTTGAATATCCACGAACCAAACGTTATCTCTCTATGTAAAATTTTTTGCGATGTCGTAATAAATGTATTTATACATAAGGTATATTTGGTAAAAATGGGTCTCGTAAAAGGTTTAATTTAACTGAGGAGGAGATTTAACAGTTTGCTCAGGGGATCCCATCCTACCTTCCACCGATTTCTCAAAAAATTAGCTAAAGTCACAGATCGTGTGATATTATTGATTTCTCCAGTAATTCCCAGAAGCATCCATAGGGTCGCCAAGTTGCCAAATTTGGTCACCAAAATGATGCTAACTGTATCACATTTCGCCAAATTTCAATTCAAATGTTATTGTAATATAAGGGACGTGTGTGTCGTTACTTGCGGATATTACAATACAAGTGCAAATAAAATTGCGGAGATCAAGACTTGAAATTTATTTTTTCCCCCTGTTTGTAATATGTTGAAAAAAAAAGAACTACATAACACATGTAAATTACAGTTTTATAACTAGAGCAGTGTTTCTCAAACTTACAATATTTGCGACCCAATATTCAATCATAATTTTCATCCCCCCCTCCATACAATAACCATGCATAATACTAATATACTAATATTATACTTTGACGCTAAAGCTACAATACTACTTTAACCTCTGAAGTACCACCGGCGTATATTCGTATGCTCATCCAAAGCCTTAATTACCCCGGACGTATATATACGTCTTCCCGAAGAACCACCTTTTCTGTGCACTACAATCCATAAAATTATTCCGAAGGCTTTGGAATACATTAAAAGAACTTTGACAGTGTTTGCGAAGGATTTATTTCAGATGATTTGCCTATTTATTCCTTTTCTCCCTCCCCATACATCACATGCACGCGCTTACGTGGAAAACGATGTCATTGGGGAGAGAATCGGGTTGCTTTTAATCGGCAGTTAAGTGATTAATTATAAAAGGTACGAATTATCAATATGAGTGTTAGTTTTTGTGTATAATTTTATATACGACAAGCCCATGAAGTTATAGGTAATTATTAAGCTTGTGTTCTTAGCTTACTATATTTAAATTATCAAATACATTGTGCAGTACCGACACATTTATAAGTGTATTGTATCAGTGTAAATGTGTATTATATTTTTTATTAAGTCAGAAAGTATTTTGCTTGTTTACGTTTATTAAATTATTTTTTTTAAAAAAATAATTTTTTGCTTTCGAGTTTTCAATATGCTCGTGCACCCCTCGTAGAGTTAATACGCCCCCTCAGGGGGCACGCTCCACAATTTGAGAAAAGCTGAATTAGAGCAATGAGTATGAAAAGTTGTGCAATTTGCACAATGGGAATTGGTTCGCCTTTAGGCAGACAGTGGACTGAATTTGTCAGTATCAGAGTTCACGCTCTTGTACGCAATACATGCAATCTTGTTTTAAGTCCTTTTACATGTTTGTCATACATATTCACCAGTTGCGACTGCAGGGTATTTTGAGATATTCCACTACAATTATCTCTTACTCGTTATACATCAGACGGAAATTAGAACAAAATGTACCTTCCTCGCCCCCTCATCTAATCGATCACCTCCGCAAACAAAACGATCCCTCCCCCTCACTCTTCCATAATTCTATCACACTTACACTAAAATCGAGAGGATACAAGTGCAAATAATTCAGTTAGAATTGTAAAGGGTTTTATCGATGTCCACTGAAGGGAGACAAAGGGGAATCATGGAATCTTCCCATCCCCATATAAAAGCGTCACGGAAAGGTCTTTCTCTCTTCTACAGGTGAAGAGGAGTGAAAGCAGGGGGTAATATCGTTTGGTGAGGGGTGCTACAAGTAGATCACGACCAAATCAAACGCCTGACCGAAGATGGATGATGGCAATTGAGGGACCAAGTAGAGAACTGGGGATTACAGACAAGTGTATAAACATTAATCATCCCGTAAAATCTGCATATGTACAAAGATTGTTCCCATGATGCACTTGCCCAGCTTGGTTTCAATGTAAATACAGTAGAACTTGTTTTTGTGTGGTCCTTTTTTTTCAATTCCTACTATTAGCTCACTCTCTATATATATTTAGTTATATATTTAGTTATCTTGTTCAATTTTCAATCGTTAATAAAATACTCTCTATTCACCCAATCAAGTTCAAATAATTTTTTTTTAAATTTGTAGTGGGTGACACTTGTTAATACAGTTTTTTTCAAATATTAATTCATTAGTTAAATTTAATTAAATAAATTATTGGTTTCTGACGCCAACTTAGATTCGTCTCTATTGTTGTAACAAAGTAACTGTTAAAACAAAGAAAAACGTTGGCGTCGAAAACCTGTTTTTCAGCATAACTAGCCAAACCAGGCTTGCATTGCTACAACAATGCAGACAAATCATGCCTTTTTTCAATTCCTACTATTAGTTCCCTCTTTCCCTATATATATATATCTTATTCAAATTTTCAATCGTATTAAAATACTTTCTATTCATTCATTCAAAGTAGGAATTGACTGAAACATTTTTTTTTATTTTACTTGTTACGATTTGTTATGGGGTTTTCTTTATGCTATCTTTTTTTTATGCGATATACGAATTTAAACAGATTTAATGGCACTGTAATATTTCATATCAATGTACATATACTCACTTCAAGATGCTCTGTTCATTGGTTATAAACAGTCTCCCGACAATGCACGTTCAATTGTTTTTTCTCAATGCACTAGGAGCACGCGCTTGATTGAAGACGAAACTTTCAATGACGGTAACATTACCAATAATTTGATAGATTATGAAGACGGACACACAAGGGCCGGATTCTTTGAGAGCGAATAAAATATATGCAGGGATCCAGCTTTCCAAAAAATCGGAAAAGCATTTTCTGAAAATAGATACCAATTCCGAAAAGATTTAGAAATACCAAACAGAGTTTCAATCCTACATATCTGGTTATTGTGGCGTTTACAAGCAAGTGACCAAACGACCGTCGTCGCAAAAACTTATCACTTTATGGCGCCAAAAAAAGAGTGAATTGAAATTATATCTTCGAGTGACGAAAGCCATTTTGAATTAACTCATCACAGAAAGATACGCGATTTGAATTACTTACGATGAGTAGCAGTAAATTATGTAAGTGCATTTCGAAAACTTCTCCTTATATACAATGAGAAACTAAATGTTTTAAAAATGTTTCTACGTATATAATTTCATTACTTATTTAGTTTGGAAGTATTTTCTCATAAATTTCGTAAATAATTGACGTATTTTGTACGGGTGACACAAATTATTTACAAACGATTGAAAATTGCATTTTTATTAATACGTAAAATTATAATCTCTCTTTCCCTCCCCCTCTCTTTTTAAATAAAAGAATACATTTATTGTTTGCTAATAAGTTTTATTAAAATAATTTATACAGATTTAACAAATCCAATGTCTTTTGATTAGCAAAACAAACTAAGTTGTAATTTTAACTTGTTATTAATTAACTATTAATTAATCTTGCGAGTGTTAAAGATATGAAAAGAGAGAAATTCAAAACAATTAAAATGTAAAAGTAGCAAGGCATCAAAAAGATAACGAAATAAAAGTCAGAAAAGCAATTAAAGTATAAAAGTAATAAGGCATCAGAAAAGTGAATAAAGAAACAATAAGCAAAACTGTCTTGTTTGTTTCAAATCTAATGGAATAACATTTGTTTTTTTTTTAAATATATGAATAGAAGAATACTAATTATCGTTTTTCAAAATACTTTATATAAACAATTTTAACTATTGTATCAGGCGTTACGCAGAGGAAGAATCTACTGCAAGCAACATAACGGAACACCTTAACTCACAAGACATTTTTATTTTTTGGAATAAAATAATAAATGATAATAATTATAAAACATTAACACTTAAAAGCAAATTATTATTTTTTTTTAGTTTTAAGAAATCGTTTTTATAGATTACCTAAAAACAAATCCAGGTAATAATATTGAGTATTAATTTCAAAAAGCATATTTACGAAGACATTTGGCAAGTTAGTTTATTTAGTTAGTTATACAGGATTTCTTCAAAATATGTGACATCAGATATCGATTGCTTACCTGACGACAAATGAGAAGTAATTTTTTTTTTTTTTGAATTTTAGATAAATTATTCCTTTATAGGGAACTCAAAAATAGAAAATATCTCGCCAAGTATAACACACTGAACTTTATCACCCACCACATTCTTATGCCAAAAAATATAACTTACACGCCTTATTCTTTCACATATGATTTACTGCAGCGTTTCTAAAACTGTGGGGCGCGTTCCCTAAGGGGGCGTGATGACAGAACGAGGGGGGCGCGAGCATATTGTAAAAGCCGAAAACAAAAGATAATTTCAAAAAACTCAAGCTTTTGAATAAAATTAAATGTAACTGGAAGGTATATAATTGGCAACAAAATGCATTTAAGGTAAGGTAATTCCGTCGTAAAACGCAATGATTTATGAGAAAGTGAAAGAAAATATCCCCCAGTTGTTATTTCTCACATCTAAACACTTTGGTTTTCATATCCTCTTCAGTTGGGATTGACGGCCAGCTGATAGCACTTGGCAAAAAAAAAAGAAAGAAAGGGGGAAAAAAACGGTACGAAGTGTATAAGTCTTAATACGAACTGATACACAAACAGATGAACCCAGTTACAAGATGAACTGATAGTAATTCTAACGCGTAATTTATTTATGACTTATTCCCAAACGAGAGAGAAAATTATTCGAAAACATTTCGGGGAATAAGTTATTAAATTTAGGTGCAAATTCAGAGAATTTTTAATTAATTTCTTATGAAAAATAAGGTCTAATTTTGCAGTAAGAAACAATTTTACAAAAATTTAAGAAGTAAATGTGTAAGAAACTTTTAATCAATTTCGTTCATTTATGCAAGAATATCCATCGCACAAAAATTAAATAATATTAGGTAATGTTCCCCCCCTCAGAAATTACGATTTAATTTAATTCCCTAAGCAAATAATCAAAAGTCGAAAACTTTCGGATGTGGAAATGAAATAACAGAAAAAAAAACACTAACAGTAATTTAATTATGAACGCAATAAAAAACATAACAGAATACGTCATTAAAATAAAGGTAATAAAATTGTATGCTAGCATTATTAAATCTAAAATAAGAAAAAAAAATCTAAAGAATAATTCCAGATTCAACATAACTTTTAAATAAAGAGATGTTCCCTCCTACAAAAAGGAATTTAATTCATGTGTATAGTGAAGGAATTATTAATAGTTTAGAAGCTTTGCACTTCGAAACGTGAGTGAGTGAGCTTTAACATCGCACCATTCAGCAACTCGAAGGCTTTTGGTGTGACTCACTTCGTAATTTTGAACCATGGTCAAATGATGAGGACGACATTTGAGCTGGCCCCCTCTCTCGTAACTTCCACACTGCACCAACGGGAGGGGATTTGAGCCTCGACAGATTTAACGTGCGTCGGCCCCTCTTCATAGCAGGTCCACAGCAGTACCCGATTAGAACTCATGACACACCAGCCTAAAGTCCGTTATCTTGACCACTAGTCTACAAAGGCCCTGACACCGTCAGACAGGTGGTGTTACAAACACACACACACACACAACACAAGAACATATTTATTTAAATGACGCCACCGCTCCTGTTAATACACACACACACACATACACACACACACTTACTCTTAATTTTCCATCTATTTCATATAAATGAATCGAGACCGGAAGGAAGATCACTCATTTTAGACCCTTTTTTTATATAAACCAATACAACAAAAAATAATACAACCGCATCCAAGGGATTTTGTTACGAATTGCAGAAGCAATTCTAATATATGATTTTAATTTAGAATGAAAGGAACACTTTATAATGGATAAGAGGGGAGCCAAATTTTACGGCGAACCAAAAAACTTTGTTTTTCATAGAAACGATGAGGATGCAACCCCCCCCTTGAAGTGACACTCCTGTTCTGTTAAAATGTTACTTACGGTTTTATTAAAACAATTTTAAATCTTTAACTGCACAAATATACAAGAAAAATACCGCTAAAAATTATAAGCGAAACAAGTTTCAAATGTTTTTTTAAAAGCTGTTGAGGGTGACGTAGTATATATATATATATATATATATATATATAATATATATATATATATATATAATGAAGGTTCACACAGAAAATAAGTTTCCCCTGTCGACAGTGGTCAGGGTTGTGTATGAAAGTTAAAACATAGAATGAGGCATTAAATTTGAGACAACTTTATCTTTTCACTTAAATACCAAATACATTGAGGCATTTGTCATACCACTTGTGATAAGCTTCGAAAAACAATCCAAGAAAAACACAGGGCTATGCATACGGAAAAATAATTTAACGGATATGGGTGAAAGACGACACAGCAGGTGAACACGCAAGACACCGATACATTATTTGTTAGTACATTGGGTACATGCTACACGGTTCTGTGACACCCTGTCAAAATTAAAGAGGCGATTCGGAAAAATCAGATCTAGTTTTCTGTTGCCGGATGACTCGGCAACGGCAGTACAAAACCATATAGCAACTCTTGTTTGGGAGCACTTACACCATCCGGCATACAGTCCTGATCTCGCACTCATCTGTTTCCGTCATTGAAGAAGAATCTCGTTGGAAGGCGCTTTGGAAGCAATGCTGAAGTCAAACAAGCCCTTAGATTCTTCTTCCGTATACAAAGCCTTGAGTTTCTCCTGGAAGGAGCTTTGAAGCTTATGAAGCGGTATGACAAATGTCTCGATGTAATTGGTACTTATGTAGAAAAATATACTTATGATTAATCTTTAATGTCTCATTCTACGTTTCGACTTTCATACACAATTCTAACTACAGTCGACAGGGGAAACTTATTTTCTGATCCAGCCTCGTATAATACTTAAATTCAAGAGAAATTTAGATTTAAGTCGTTTGTGTTCCGTAAAACCCCTCAATATTTCACATGCCTACATTTTCCCCAACATACAGATTCATACAATTTCTAGTTATTTCATTTGTTTGAAACTCAGGCTCATCGGAAAAACATTAAACTTGCAGTAAACAAACTTCAGACATCTACAAAACGATGGCTCACTTCACTTCAGTTCATTACAAAGATTTATGCACGGATTACAAAGCTGCTTAAAGGCCACATGAGCCTTAATGCAATCCATCAAAACGGGTTAAAAAATAAAATAAGAGAACAATTCTTTCTTCATCATGTCGTTTCATAACCACGAAGAATACTCCAGTTAATTCTCTTCCTGCCTGAAATCGGAGAGGTAATCCATTTAATCGATGTTTTCGGCCTAAAGTATCGTCCTGAATCGATTTTAACTTTGCTCGCATATTTTTCCCACTGGTAGTTAACCGCTTCAAAACAGGTTATGAATCGAATGTCGGAAAGGGGTCCTTCACTGTTTGATACAAAACTCATGGATGAAAATACTTGCAGGAAAAAATTTCCGATAATACGTACTACACAGAGAGAGAAAGAAAAAATAGTACACACATGCAGATTTTTTTTTTACTGCAATCAGGAAAGTTAAAAAAAATCACTTGACCTAAGGTAAAATAGACCTTCTAATATGATAATAGAGGATTTTAAAAAATTAATATCTGCATACTCGCTGTAAATTAAGATTATTTACAATATCACATACATCTTATAAAACAAGAAAAATAACCGTAAAAAGTCTGAACTAGGATTATTGAAACATAAAATTTAGAAGCGGGTTTATTCATATTTAAAATATCAGGGTGGATAAATTTAAGCAAAAAACACCTGTTATATTTTCAATTCATCATAATTGAAAATAGGAATTTTTCAAAACACCTTGTTCAGGCTCCATTTGTAGGTTTTCAAGAAAAGTTTAAAAACTTGACAATCTAAATTACTTTTAAATATTCGAGAAACAATTTTTTCTCGTCTGTAGTTGACGGGGTAATGCTGTACACACATATACACTGAGTGACCTAATTATTACGTGTATCCCTTCAATACAATACTGGAATACCTTTTGCTCTTTATACTATATGAATTCTTCTGTTTATGAACATTATGAGTTATTAGGCAGTATGCTGAATTTGAGACCATATCCGATTAGTTGAACTTTCAATGCCTTCAGATTGAATGGTAATGGATCCAGCTTCCACATAACCCCGTTGATCTCATCCCACACATTCCCTATAGAATTTAAATGTGATGATTGTGCAGCTCAACTTAGAAAGGTAAAGTTTCTGTTATGTTCTTCAGACCATTTTGTGGACAATGCCAGCTGTATATCTGGGAGAATAGTTCTGCTGAATTATCTATCTCTTTCAGGGTACTTCATCTTCATAAAAATAATGTATTAGATCTGCCTTAACACTTAAACTCCTTTAAGCAAACAGACGTTCTTCCACACGAATCAAATGACCCCATGTAATGCCAAGAAATCATCCCCAAACCATAATATTGCCTCCACCAGCTTGAAGAGTTGTGGCAATGCAGATGGGGTTCGTACTTCCATTCTATTTTCTCCATAATCGCTCCCTGACATCTGCATCAGGGGTACTCAATCTTTTTTTCCCGCCGGGCCACACACATATGGAATATACTTCGTGCGAGACGCTACAATAGGATTTCCTTTCTCCATGTGATCAAGCCCTTAGTTTACATTTTACTATCATACAACCAAAGCTGCCATGCATTTTGATGATTTGATTTTCCCCCTTTTGACAAAGCCTTTCTTATTTTTATTTTAAATATTAGTTTATTAAGTGTAGAACGGCAGCAAAGAGTTTTGACCAAATTATAGACTGAAATTAGCGTTGTTTATTTAGATTTAAAACTTAGTTTCTCACCCATGAAAAACGTCAGTACTCCAGTTCAGTTCACTACTTCACTGTTATTTGTTATTAATAACCCCGTTACAAGCACAAAAAGAAAAGAAAGATCTTGCGATTCAAACCCGTACCACATCGGCAGCAAAATTGATGTATTTGATTGCTAGATTGATAGAATATCACGCCAAGTTTTTAATACATTGCTCTTAAATGACTGAATTTTATTGTGCCGTGGGCAATGACTGGGCCACTCAGAAAAGTTCGACGGGTCACATGAGGCCCACGGGGGAGATTGAGTGTCACTGATCTACATCGTGTAATTGAAAACGGGATTCATTGGATTTTGATCAATTTCCAGTCATTTATAGTCCAATTCTTGCGTCCTTTGCGAATTGGAGACGTTCAAAGCGAACAGTAGAGACTTTCAAACAGGTCATTGGCTATCATACCTTACACAGTGTTATATGCGACCAACTATTTGTTCAATTACGTTCGCAGTTGCTCATTAATATTCCCCACAATTTGAAGTACGGTTGCTCTTCTGTTGGACAAAACAACTTTCATATTTCTCCTTTCCGGGTGTATTTTCAGTAGCCTGTGATGACCTCAGGTCTGACGTTGAGACCCGGTTTTCTGCTTTAGAACCCATTCTTTGTGAACACTGTTAACTTCTGCTCTCGAACACAAGTGCAGCGGGACGTTTGAGATAAATAACGGTAGCGTGATATTAATTAATTTAAAAATTTAATTTATTTATGTCACAGCTATTATATTTACAGATTATAAATTGAAGTTATTAAACTTATTGAAAGATTAATAGAGTTCAAATTATGTGGTTTGTGAGATGGGAGTTCTCTTTCGGGGTCTTCTCTCTTCGAAGGTTTCAAATCATCTCTGGTTCTTTCTCTCCCTTCGGGGATAAGGTGTCAGCGTCTTTAGCATCCAGTTACATCCTGCTAGTGGCGGGAAAAGGGCCCCTCGTGGTGTCAAAGGTTGCGGGGGAGGTCCAAGGCGGGACCACACAATAACTTTCAAGATTCAGCTGCAAAACGCATGTGAGGTGATTATTTCCACAAAGAAGCCGATTCACAGCTGTGTGGCATGAATCCTTACTGCAGCCATTTTGTTGATATATGTTCCGATGCTTCGATGACCTACAATCATCCCGCGTTCACACACAAACATAAGAGTAACCTATTTCTTCACAAACAGCATAGTGCAATTGATACATCACTATTCCTGCATTCTCTATTAATAACTACGTCGCCCTCTAGTGGCAACTACGTGAAACTATACCTGAACTCCATATAAGTGTCAAGTGGTCATAATAATTAGGCAATTCAGTGTATATTTGACACACTTAACACATTATGTATTTAGATAATTCCCATTCCAAGACATTTAATACTCAAAAACGTTAATCTAATAGAAGAATTAAAGATATTTAACCATATTACAATAACATTAACCATATTACAAGTCTATTCTATCTGAATTTGGAAAAAAATTGGCTGGAATCATAATAGCTTTTATACTGCAGTGAGAACTGTATTAAAAACTCAAATGAAATTAGCATAATTTGGCAATATAATATAATTGACAGAAGACATGATAAAAATACGCGTTCTGAGACATCTTAACTCACCGGAAAATAATTTACATAATATTTGCATTTTGATTACGTAAACAATTTAGGTATAAAGAAGCTAGTTTAAGGCATAATAAAAGTTTTTGACACTTTGGGTATCTGAACAGAATAAAATGCTTTAAGTTTATATGCATAATATATATTTTTAAAAACTCGACAGCAGCAAAACATAGGAGCATATCTCAAAAATTGATTGTTTTATATAAGTGGATAATAGTTGTCTTTAAAAAATTGCTAATTTTCTTAAATTACCGTATTTTCCTGTATATAATCCGCGGATTATGTGTTAAAAAAGTTTCAAATTTCGTTGTGCGGATTATACGCCGCCGCGGATTATCTGAGAAAAAACATTCTCCATCAGAAAAGTTAACAACGTTTTGAAAGAAATGCTGTTTATGTTTTATGAAATAAATAATAGATGGCGCTTTCACGACTCGGCTGACGTATTACGGCCATAATTAGTGTTTGTCCAATTACTTTCAAGAACGAATTCGGTTCCTCGGAAGGAAATAGCAGTTACAAGTCGCTGGCGTCATTTACAACATTGTCTTGACTAGAGGTGTTGCAACCTTTGAAAGTTTTAATCATGATGAAGCGTAAGCGTGTTAGCTATACTGCAGACTTCAAATTAAACGCTGTAGAGAAGGCTAACGAAGTCGGAAATCGAGAAGCTGCAAGATTTTTCAACGTTGACGAATCGAATATTTGTTTGTAGAGAAGGAACAAGACTAACTTCGAAAATTTCGATAGACGTAAAAGGGCCGATCGTCGTGGAAAACCTCACTGGCCAGAATTAGAGGCAGAAATAAATAAATGGATTTTAAAAGAAAGGGACGATGGGAAAGCTGTCTCGACAGTTAGCATCAGAATGAAAGCCCGAGTTATTTCACGCGAAATGAATATGTTTAACTTTTCTGGTGGGCCCACGTGGTGTTACCGGTTTATGAAGAGAAACAATTTAGTCGTTCAACGGTCGGACAGAAATTACCTGATGACTGGAAAAAACAATCTGACGACTTTTTGACATTTTGCAAGCAAATTATTGTTGAAAATAACTTTACAGAGGATTTGATTTTTAATATGGACGAAGTTCCATTATCATTTGATATTCCACCTACCAGGACCGTCGACGTTCAAGGAGCAAGATTATTCGCCGCCAAAACTGCCGCGGATTATACGCCGCTGCGGATTATACGAATTTTTTTTTTTTACTCGAAAAAAAAGGGCTCTGCGGATAATACGCCGCTGCGGATTATATACAGGAAAATACGGTATTAAGAATTAATTTAATTTGACTTTATTTTTCCAATAACTTTTTTTAAATGCAATTTTAATGAAAAAAATTTTATCAAAATATTTTTAAAAATTTTATCAGAATATTTTTAAAAAAGAAATGGCAAAAAGTATGTTTAATTTTTTCAAAAGAGAAAAAAGTAAATTTTTTAATAAAAATTTATTTCAAACATAATTTTTAATTTTTAAATATTTTTCTGTAATGGATAGTTAATTATAATATATGTAAATGTGTGTGCAATGTAACAAAAAAGTAGATAATTTAATTAATGGCATGTATGTAGTAAACAATAAACAACTCTTGGGAATCTAATTTTTTCAGAAAATACTTTTATCACCTTTGCGTTACCTAAAATTTTTCAAGAAAATTTTTCCATTTTCTGTTGTACTGATTAAACAAATATCTTTAATTAAAGAAACTGTGATTCTTAAAAATATATTTAACAACACAATATGTTATATAAAATATTTTAGACAAAAAATATGTTACATACAACCCAGTTATTCTCCAAATAAACTCCGTAGAATATTTATGAACCAAGAATGTTTTTAAGAGTAAAATATGTTTATAGAACGTGAAATCGGAATTGAAATATTATTAATCTTAATATTCAATTTCTTATCTCCTTTCCATCGTTGTTTCATTTAATATTTAATGCATAAAAAGAATAGTTTCTCGTTAGTTTATAAATAATATAAAGAGGTTATTTCTTTTGTTCTATAACATGAGACAAAAAATTTGAGAAATACAACCTATGCATAAATATTTAATTATTTTGTTCAATTTCAACGAACCAAACAGTTGATAAGAGTCCTTTTTCTTTTTTTTTTTTATCAAAATCGAATAAAAAATTGTTTAAGAGACAAGTATAAGTATGCAGATAAAACGGATGTGCAACACTGCCAAAAGAAGCTACGAAATGTACTTATACAAAAAGAATTTGTTATTCACTGTTTTAAAAGAAAAATTCGAATTTCAATAGTTTCTCGCAACGGAAGTGAAAAGAATAACAGCATCAATAAATGGAAGAAAGAATGAATACCAGTAAATTAAAAGAAAATTTAGCTCTTTAAAATTAACTTGGAGTTCAATAAAATGAAAAATTGTATCACTAAATATTTTACCGTTTTTTATTTTTTTTTTTAACAAATACAATAGAATTCTGTAAATACCGAAAGGATTTATTTGTTTTCAAAGCACATGCATCATTTAATTTTTAATATAAATATTTTTAATAAAGTAATTGTTAAAATATATTCTAGCCGATTTTTATCTTTTCGCTTAAATCGTTTGGTCATTGCATTTAATTGTAATATATTCTTTAAATAAATATTTTGCTAATAATGTCAAACGAATAACTATTTTCGTAACTGATTTCAAAAGTAGATTTGTAGAAAACAATAATTCCATAGTTTGTATTTTCTCTTGCAGTTTGCAACTATGGTTGTTTGATCCGCCTCTTATTGCAGGAATGTTTGTGTTGTACAGGATGTATTGAATAAAGCTAATTTTAAGACATTCTTTGCAAAGAAATTCAAGTAACAAGAACTGTAACTAATATACTTCGTATGAAATTGATTCTACAAGAAAGTGAACGATAAAAATACCTAGAGAAAATGTAATTGATTCGAAAGATTGCTATTTTATTATTATAAGTTGGTAAGTTTTATTACTATTAGGCGGAAATAAATATTATTACTGTTTGAAAATACATTTAAATCGAAAATACTTCGTTTTATACATGTTTTCCACATCTGACTTTTTCTAACTTTTATTTTCACCATATACTAGGTGAGAAGGAGGGTAATTATTTGATATTGTTGAGTTTTTTAATTTAACAAAATTTTATTTTATTAAATTTTTTCTTTTATATCTTATATTAAATGTGGGCAACATGCTGTTAGTTGACTTCATCAAATTGCAGAAATGTTTGGAATTTATTTTTAGGGGGGGGGTAAAATATGTGTGTGTGATTTCATTGAACTTCTTTAAATTCTTCCAACGAGCTAAATTTATTTCCTTAGACTGTTTTCCAAACAGTCAAACAACTGCCACGAATCGCAAAATTCCGATTTTTTTAAAACTTATTTAACGACGTCTTAGGATGTCAGTCGAGAAAAAAGATCTCCCATTTCTTGGCTATTACAAATTACTACAAATGATGCATCAAAAGTTAACGTAATAACCAGAATAATTTAATCCAAAAAAATAGTCCCAAAAGGGCTTTTTTTAAAAAAGAAAGTATGATTATTTGTAACATTTTATTGTTATTTATTATTTTAAAAGTATGTTTGTGTTACTTTATTAAAATAAAATATTTGTTTAAAATTTTCAGCATTTCGGCAGTTAAGCCATTTTCCGACGCGGCAAGTCCCCAAGAGTGGAAGCCATTTGATTGGTGGCCCCATCTAGTGTCGGCTTCCACTACCAAATTGTGATGTTTGAATTTTAATCGATTCAAACTCTCGTCGGATGCTAAATATTGCCGGGATTTTTTTTCTCGAGAGTTCTAGAGCCAAATTGATACTCAAGGGATCTATTTTAAAAATAACATTAGATATATACAAATATGTAGAAAAGAGTTCTAATCCCATGAACTTTTCCATTTGCTTGGAAGTTAAAATTGCAGTTCACGATAAAGCAGAAGACGGGGAAAAGCTTGAGTCGGACAAATTCGATAGTATAGGTACAAAGTGCTGGGGTTATGAAATGTGTTGCAATGCAGTATACATAATACTATTCCGATTTTGGTTATTTATTTATATGGTAGAAAAATAATCTTATTTTAAGTGTAAAATCAATTAACCATAAAAACAGTCTTTTTTTATTTTAATTTCTCGGAAATAGTCCCCCTTTTGTGGCAAAATTAACTTTGAGAAATTATTTTTTTAACAATTTTCTCCTTATGCAATACCATAGAGCAGGGGTGTCCAACACGCGGCACACCGACTCTTTTTAAAAAAAATTTTAAATATCAGGCTTTTTAAGTTTTTTTTTCATTTTGAAATTTATTTTTGAGGGGAAATTTATACTTATATATATAAATCTACAATGTATTTGCTTGTTACCTGTTCTTGTTTTAAAATAAATCCTTTTTGATAATAGAAATGTCCATTAGATTGAAATAGATTTAAATTTTATCAAACAGTTACATTTGATTTTACTATAATAAATTACGTTTTTAATAAATTCCGAACTGCATTATGCATATCCTTTACAATGGATAGTACATGATTCTCTGTGCGTGCGACTTTCATTTCTCGTCCTCCTTTTCTGTTTGGAATGCCGAAAAAGCAAGAGGCAGTCCGAGATGTTTTGTAAAGTTATTCAGGACAATTAAGATGAAGGGCAATGTATACTTAATCGTTTGTGATGACAGCTCTATCAAATTTCAATAATGAGTAACGAAAGATCAATTTAAAAGGAACACCGTAATTTTCAAGAAAATGGCAACACTGTAATATTTTAAGCATTATTTGATCATTGCATTATTATATTATATAATGCCTTATTATTATTATTATTATCTTTGTCTGTATACATGAAAAATAATGAAAACAATAATAATAATTCAATCTGTTTTAAATTTTCACTCAATGAATATTTTTTTGTTTCCAAATCTGATATAAAGGTACACATTTTTATGTGCGGCCCGCGAGATTATAATGTTTTTCCGAAGTGGCCCGCAAGGTCATTTGGGTTGGACATCCCTGCCGTAGAGCATTGCTTCCTAAGCTTTAGACCATCGTGGACTAATCAATTTTTGATAATTTTACCGTGGCTCATTTTTATCCCTACTAATATTATAAACGCGAAAGTTTGTATGGATATATTTGGTACTCTTTCACGGAAAAACAACTGAATGGATTTTAAAGGAACCTTACAAAAAGATAGCTTATATATCAGAATAACACATAAGCTATATTTCTGCCATCTGCAAGAAAAGCCCACGACAGCATATATTTATCTTTGTTGTGTGAAGCAAAATTTTCCATTTTGTTTTGTCTACTCCATGCCTCAGCACGCACTCGCTTTTAATTTATTACTTAGAACAGTGTAATCCCTATTTGGAAGGTGTTTTTAAAAATCGACTGACAAGAGAGTTACGGGGAGTTAAATAAAAATCTCTTGTATCAGCTATTAAATCTACAGACTTAAAATTCAACAAATGTGTGTTTTTTTTGTTGTTAAGCTGAGATATGCAAAAAGCTTTTTATTTGTTTAATTTGCAATTCACGTAAAATTAACTCATTAAAAACTTTTTTATCCTTCAATCAGTATTGTTTAATTTTTCAATTTACCCGTGCGAAGAACGGGAATACCAGATAGTTGGTTATATTTCAGGGAAAGATTTTATTTAATAATTTTCTTTTAATAGTATTTATATATGCCTTCAGATTAAAATACAGTTACACCAAAAAATAAAGGGATTTCCTGTGAAAGTCATACAAACCCGAGAGAAATAGGCCACAAAAAATGAAAGTGAAATAATTTAAATGTTCCTTGGTTGGCCCGGGGTTGAGGATCACTGTCATTGAGCATCTTTTCAACATGAGTAGGTTCTCAATAATATTTTGTTTCCCTCCTTATAACAGCGGTCCACCCTATACTACAGTGTTCCTCATTTAAACTTAAATAGTGTATTAGTTTCATCTATGTCAAGTTGAGGGGAATTGTTATTTTATCTATCAAGCAGAAAAGATTGAGAATTTATTTTAAGATATATGAAAGACCTTATTATTTCTTATTAAATCGTTAGTGAGATAAATATGTTCTGTTCAAACTGCAGGACTTCAACATCAATCTTAGTAATTATTTTTCAAAAATACTTTTGTTCTTTATTACAGACTTGATATCGAAGTATATTTGTCCAGTATTTTTATTTTTCCATAATTACTTTTTCATAATAATCATCCAGAATTTATTTATCCACAATAATCGCACAGTATTTACTTATCCAGAATAATCACCCAATATTTACTTATCCACAATAATCGTCCCCCAAATGTTTACTTATCCACAATAATTGCCTAATATTTACTTATCCACAATAGTCACCCAATATTTACTTATCCACAATAGTCACCCAATATTTGCTTTTCCACAATAATCGCCCAATATTTACTTTTCCACAATAATCGCCCAATATTTGCTTTTCCACAATAATCTCGCCCAATATTTACTTTTCCACAATAATCGCCCAATATTTGCTTTTCCACAATAATCTCGCCCAATATTTACTTTTCCACAATAATCGCCCAATATTTGCTTTTCCACAATAATCGCCCAATATTTGCTTTTCCACAATAATCGCCCAATATTTGCTTTTCCACAATAATCGCCCAATATTTACTTATCTCAATATAATCGCCCAATATTTACTTATCTCCAATATAATCGCCCAATATTTAATTATCAACAATAATCTCTCGCCCAATATTTACTTTTCCACAATAATCGCCCAATATTTACTTTTCCACAATAATCGCCCAATATTTACTTTTCCTCAATAATCGCCCAATATTTACTTTTCCACAATAATCTCTCGCCCAATATTTACTTTTCCACAATAATCGCCCAATATTTACTTATCTCCAATATAATCGCCGAATATTTAATTATCCACAATAATCGCCCAATATTTATTTTTCCACAATAATCACCCAATATTTACTTTCCCACAATAATCGCCGAATATTTACTTTCCACAATAATTCGCCGAATATTTACTTTTCCACAATAACCGCCCAATATTTACTTTTCCACAATAATCTCTCGCCCAATATTTACTTTTCCACAATAATCGCCCAATATTTACTTATCTCCAATATAATCGCCCAATATTTAATTATCCACAATAATCGCCCAATATTTACTTTTTCATAATAATCGCCCAATATTTACTTATCTCCAATATAATCGCTCAATATTTAATTACCCACAATAATTGCCCAATATTTACTTTTCCACAATAATCGCCCAATATTTAACTATCCACAATAATCGCCCAATACTTACTCATCCACAATAACCGCCCAGTCTTTACTTATCCTTAACATCTTCGCCTGCTCCTTTAAGGCAAGAAAAAGCTCGGAATAATGCCTCGTCAAATCTTCGAAGAGTGAGAGTCGATAGAGAGAAAAGGGAGTACGCTTTCGAAAGTGAAAAGGTTGAGTCGAAGGGTGATGCTGATGATGTTCCAGATATCGTGGTGTTGAGAGGTGGTGGCACTCCGTTATATATTTATACGCTTCACCGATTTTCTGGATTCCTTACCGACGAAATTATATTCTATTGGAACTAGAGTTAAGATGGGGAGGAATTTCGGATGTGTCTCGATACAGAAAGTGGGGGATATGTCTTTCGATACTACTGAGAGGTTCATGTTTTGGTCTGGGAGAAACGTCATATGATTTAAAGATCCAAGCAAATGCATGAACTATTTAAAATAGGCAATGCTTTCTCAGTGCGTATTTTAAAACTGGGCTTCATACATGTAATATATATACATGTATATTATACATACATATATTTTTTATGTATATACAATCGAACCTCCTTATTACGAACCTCTATATTGCAAATTTTTCTATATAACAAACTTTTTCCTGGAATCAAGAACATTTCACGATTTTCTTTGTAAAATAACCTCCCAATAGCGAAGTGCATTTTCTATATAACGAAATTTTTTTCCTTGTAATTAAATTTTTTCTCTCTTTTTTTTAAGTATTTCTCGATATTTCAAGTTATTCTCTCTTTTAACACCTTTTATGGTGGTCATAAATCTTGAAATGTTTTTTATTAAGTGCCTAACTCACCGAAAGGAATAGAATTCTGGGCTTTTTATTCAAAAAATGCAACCTTTAACCCCCAATGTGAATTCACTGGAAGCATCTTTAATATCCCCTTTCACCCTCGGTTGAGTTGTCTCTTGTCCCCGTATCCTTGAACTAGTTTCCATTCATTTGTAGTGTTGATTAGCCATACCGATAACTTCATTTCTTGTGGCTCAAAAATGTCAAAACGTAAGTGCTTGAGCATTAAAGGAAAAAATTAATTCTTCAAGAAGTGGATAAAGGTGTCAAGAAACTTTCCTTGGAGTTTTTCTTTTTTGAGTGGTCAGATACAAATTGACTTCACGTGATACTTTTTGTTTTACCCGCCTAACGAGATATAACCACAACCTTATCTTCCAAAAAAACTGAAAGGTTAGCATTTTTAAATCAAGATGACATAATCTTGCATCACTCAACGGTTACGTATTAATCATTTTCCGTCATTTTTTCTTTAACTGTGACAGCAGCAATAATTTTTGCATCGGACTAATGACTTACTCGGTATCGTTGAGAAATCACTGTCCAATCTGCAAGGATGTGGCTATAAGTTTTCTGAATAATACTGTATTAACATGCATCATCGTTATATGTAATATTACTGCTACATAACAAATATTTAACCGAAAAAAATTCATGTTAAAAGAAATAAAAGCTCTGAATTCAAAAATAAAGTGTAAAAAACTACAGTAAGAATAGATGTTCAGGAAATATTTGCGAGATGAAATACATCTTTTTGCTGGGGGGATTTATTACCCACCCTTTATGTATGAAACGAATAAATAGTTGAATGTATCACGAACAAGAAAATAGAAAAGAATATATTGCATTAACTGCAACTGAAACCTTTCAACGCACGTTTCAAAACTGATGAGAGTTCTTCATTTGCATTTTACTTATCAGAGAATAATGCTTTCTCATTTTAACAAACATCGGTGGTTCTGAAGTGCTTTTATTCAAACTTAAGTGATATTTTAACTCTAAAAATCAGCTCCAAAATCACAAATGGGAATTTAGGGCAAATAAAGGTTACCAAACAAAAAAAAACCCTTGCTCTAAGCGAATGATTTTGTTTTTGAAGGTTTTGCTTCTTGCATTCGAAAGATTTATTGTATTTTGTTTCCTTTCCTTCATAATGCTTCATTATAACAATACACCCTTCTGTTATCACCATTAGCATATCAAAGCAAAATTTAATTAGTTTTTTTTCCTGTCAAAGAAAATGTTAAGGTGAAGCGTGAAACGTGTTTTATAAAGCTTTTGATTTCGAACTGTTTGCTTGCTTAGCTCTCAAAGGAATATAGTTGATATTGCTTGAGAATCTTGCTGATATTGGGATCTTTTTTAAGAAAAATTACTTTGCTTTCGAGTATAATGTACAGATAATGGACTCATTTCTTGAACATTTGATGTGGTAACATATTAGAAAATAGTTCCGAATTTAAATTTGGCTCAGCACTGTTGAAACAGTCTTCGGTAGCGTGTTCAATTTACCGTACATTACAACAAGTGTCTCAAAATACACTGGTGTTCAAAATTAAGATAATTTTTAGATTTTGCAGGTTAAATCTCTAGAGCTACTGGACAGATTTTAATGAAATTTGGTTTGTACACAGGACTAATGTAATGCAAATAAAAAAATAATAATAAATCATTTAACAGTTACAATACACACACATGATCGTGCGTAACACTAATCAAAATCGGACGGCATGAAACAGCAGTTGCAGAATTTAACAAATTGAAAAAAAATGGTTTATAAGGGATATGATTCTCTCTTTCAAATAAACATGCCTCACACTACGATTTTACACCAGAAATAAGTGAATTTATGAGTTCCTGTGGCAGTCAATCCAACTCGTTCAGCAACTCTGTTTTCCAAACCTTGGATGGTCCTCGGAGGGGGTTTCCGAGTTGCAATAGCTCTATTCAGAGTGTCCAAGGCATACTCTATACCAGGGGTGTCCAAACCAAAAATAACCTTGCGGTTCACTTCGGAAAACATTATTATCTCGGCTTTAATAAAATTATTCTTTAATTTATACACTTTTTAATTGTAATTTAACAAGGCGCTTATGACTTTAAACATATAGCTATTGAATATTTGCAGTATCGTCCTCTCGCAACGCCTAAGATTCTTCAAGAGTCAAGCGAAAATTTGTTTTCTCTTTTCTCGCTCCTTCCCGCTGGTCCACTTTCCAATTCGATTTTTTTTAAACCTTCCGGACAGAATTGTCTCACTATAGCGAACCATTATTTCAACACATATGTAACAAAGTCCAGTGTTAAATTTAACAAATGAATGGACACTGCAACTAGGGTTTCTGATTTTCCGGGATTTTCCATTGCCGGGAACGTCTGAGAAATCTAGGGAATGTAATTGTGTTCCCGGGATTCCCGAAAATACATCAAAACTTTAAAAAATTTAGAAACAAGTTATTTTAAAATAAAATTAATTATAAAATAAAGATACATATAAATTCCGAAATTAATATTTATATAATGAGCTAAAAAATACAAAAAATATACAATAAATTGATTAATCATTTTTAAAATAGGATTTCAGAAAGCAAAACTAATTTATACTTTTATCACTCAGCCTAATTCTAAGCTTTCTGACGAACAATCCGGCAGAAGAAAATACTCTCTCGGCTTTTCAACTGATGTTGGAGGAATTGTTTTTACAGTCCCACATAGTTTTATAATGTTTGGTGATGGATTTTCAGTCGAGTCGAACAAATGCATCTCTTGTTTCATGATTTTGTTGAAAATAGCACTTTTTTGGTTGAACAATATAAAACTTTTGTTTTAGAGTAAATTGCTTTCTCTAATTGTTCGTCCAATGTCAGATTTTTCTTTCAAAATCTCCATGTTCTCTTCTTCAGAGTGTGAAGAGTTGGATATTAATTCCTCTTCTTCGCAGAAAAGCCTTGTCCCTATTATTTGGGTTTGTCTAACCAAACAAATTTTTACCAGGCAATCGCAAAATATCGACAGTAACTGCAGCTGCTTCGAATTTTCTCCAAGGTTCAGGTATTGCATTAATCCTATTAAATTGACGTTGCGTGTCTTATTAATTCTTTGGATGAGAGAATATTTCATATTTTTTGCAAATTCTGAATTTTGTTCGTTTAATTCTCCAATAACGAAAGAAAATACACCTTCTGCAGTTATCAAAGTTGCATTTCCACTGCATAATTTTTCTAAGCCAATTTTTACTGGATTTAAGCCTGCGTCAATCGTAGTCACAGTTTCAAACTCTACATTGACCATCATTTGTTCTTCTTTAATGTCCGTTAAGGGGTGTTGGAAACCTCTCTCTATACTGACAATGTTAAATTGGCTGTTTTCGATGTACCTTTTCTCAAAATCTGTTTTATGTACATGCTTGAAATTTTTCATACTATTAAAGTACATCTCTCTTATTATACTAAAATGAGCTTTTAGCTAATTTTGAATTTTTTAAGAAATTATGAAATATTTTATCAAACATTGCGAAATTTGACCCATTTTTTACTTAAAAAATTTGTAAAAATTACATTTTTGAGTGTTTTAAAAAAAAGCTCATTTTAGTATATATTAGACATCATTATAAATAATTCATAAAAAAATTTACATACCTGTGAGCAGTAGTTTCTCAGAAAAGGTACATCGCACATTAAAATTTACATTTTGAGATAAATTGATTTTAATGTATATAGTGAGACTTCTAATCGGCTGGGAAATAAAAAAATAAAAGGCTCAAATTAAAATAAAAGATACATGTTTTGGTTCATATCAGTCGTTACACTATTAAGCAAAAACAAAGTAATTTGTTTACAATTTTCGCCATTAAAATGGGCGTGGCCCAAATTCAACGATTATTTAAAAATACGTTTTAAGGGCTTCTATAAATACCCTAGAGGTTCAAGTAAGATATTTTTAGAAAGGGGTTAAAATCTATACAATTTGAAAATGTAAAAATCCCAAATTGTCAAAAAAATAAGATTTTAGGTTTCCAACACCCCTTAATGCTTTCAAAATTTCTGACTTTATTTCTAAAAAACTTTCAAGAGCATTGCCATCAAACTATTGAAGCCACGTGCAATTTCCAGAAATTCCCGGGAATAGAAAAAGTACAGAAATCTCATGATTTCTCGGAAACCCTAGTCGCAACTGACACAGGTGCGACCTACTTATCGCCAACCTTGAAAGAAGCCATTTGAAGCCCTTTTTCGTCTGAGGTGAAACAAAAAGATGGAAACAAATAGCTACATTTCAAAACCGTAGCATCAGCCACAAAAGCTGACTTAATCAGCGACTAAAACCCAGAAATCATATGAAAAGGGGAATATTAATATTCCAGAAGTTTCCGGTAGTATATAAGTAATCCGTGGAAATAAAAAGAACGTTTTTGTCCACGGTAAACTCATCACAAGTGTTTTGCTGCGGTTTTTACATAATGCGTATTTGTGAAATGTGTGACAAATCTATACGGAACTTTATCACTAACCTTCTGAGACGTCTTTTTTAGGGAAATTTAATTCCCCTACCTATTTCCAATCAGCTACAAAGAGAGGACGGGATTCCTTGTTATATGCAGATTAGATAAAGTATTTAAGTCAAACGGAATAGTAAGGTAAAAAGCAGTAGGAGAGAGAGATTGAAGCAGAAAAGTATAATAGTGAAGTTAGAGATTTATTATTGAAGATTTCTAGGTGGATAAATTAATCTCAGGAAGAGTTGAGATTCAGGGTGGTAAATATTGATTTATAATTAAAGTCTCATTAAAGCTTTATATTAGGAGTGAGATTAAAGTTAAATGTTCAATAGGAATATTATTGAATATAATTCTGGGATCTCTTATTGTGGTATTCTCTGCGTGATCGATATTCTAATTGTTAATTAATTGGATCATTAAATATTTAAGTTAATATAAAGGAAAGCCCCTTTTAAACCTCATATATCTATTTTAAATTATTTGTTATTAAAAGTCTTTGATTCTATTTGGGAAAGATAACCAAATAAAGAAAGTTATCATTAAAATGGCTCCTGGTTCTTCTTTGACTCAAAATCATTCTCGTTCTCAAAGTGAGATCCAAGGGGATCTTCACAAATGTATCGTGAAGAATCTTAAATTCATAATAATAATAGTCGATGATTTTAAATCAACACCCCAAAGGGAATTTTCGACGAATTTAATACATTTGAAGCAAAATATATATACAGAGAGAGAAAGAGACGGGATAAGGTACTCTTGATTTATAACGAACTCTAATTAGGAACATAACCCGGATGCTCCCACTAAAGGCTCTGTAGAAACGCATTATTGCGGAAACTAAAATTAATTGCAGTAGTGTTCAAATAGAATTGCTAGAGTTCATTTACCCGAGTGGTTTACTTTGAAGTGAATTTACTGTACTAGATTAAATATCTGGAAGGCCTTATAATAACCTTTATTGTGTTTGGAGGAAGCAAGCACTCACCACTTACATCCAAGGATTACATTACAACTCCGTTGGAGGAAAGGCAAGCAGGACGCTTTCAGAGAATTTTGACACAAAATGACAAGGTCAAATGTATTTTAAATTTCTACAGAGAAATCAATGCAATTTTGAATATCTCGTCAAAGAAATATGTATCATAATCTGCATTCGATCCGTAAAACATAGGTTTTCCGAAAAATGTGACTACACTTTCAAAAATCAATTTTTTAAAAAAAAATTCACTTAAGGTTTTATACATTCCATGAAGAAAGATTCAAGTTTCTGTTCAATTAAATACAAAGTAGATGGCATAGCGTCCACATTTTGCGACGTTCTCGTTTCAAAATGGCTTCACATCAAGAAAGAGCGCAAGTCGTAGCATGGTTTATCGAATTTAAATATATGCAATACATGTACAGCAGAATGCCCAAAGGAACCGATCTCACCCGAGGTGTGGGTTTAGAGCTACAAATCGATACTTCGGGAAACATCCCCCCCCCCGTCCAGTCTTTATTGAGAAAAAATACCAGTTTACATTTTAAACAGAAGACAGTTAATTAACATAATAAAAATTTAAAGGAAACTGTCACAGAAAAAATTCCCCGATTGATTGATTGATTGAATATTAAAGTCGCACTGTTCAGCTACACGAGGGCTTTTGGCGACGGACCACGTAATTTTGAACCATGGTCAAGTGATGTGGACGACACCTGAGCTGGCACCCCCCTCTCCTAACTACTACACCACACCAACGGGAGGACGTTTCAGCTCTCGACAGATTTAACGTGCATCACTGCCCTACACGGCGGGTCTTTAGTGGTACTGGGCTCGAACCCGTGACAAAGCAAGCCACGGTCCGATACCTATACCACTCGGCTACCGCGGCCACAAAAAAAAATTCCCCGGATGATGGAAGGAAGGAGAAAGTTCAATACCGTAGCCCACCAAGATCTCTAGACATAACAGCTTTAAATTTCTCATAGCGAAAAAACCACATAAAAAACTTTGTTTACCAATCTTCAATTAGTGACAATGATGAAATCAAAAGTAGAATTACAGTGGTCTTTCAGATTGTTGATCCTGTAATGCTTCATAGAACGTGGCTAAAAATCTCGTATAGACTCCATGTGTTGCGCACAACTAAAGATGCGCACATTGAAATAATGCAACAATAAATCATTGTAAAAAAAAACTTCTTTATTTTCTTTATGGTACAAAACAAAAACAATAAGTGGATTTTTTTTAAAAAAAAATTAATATGGGAAATTTTAGTGATATTTTTTGGACACCCCGTACTTTTTCCCCTTAAAAAAATAACTGTTGATGCTACTTCTGAAAAGTATAATTTTTTAAAATCTATGCACCGTAGAGGAAAACAAAAAATAAATATCCATTACTGAGCGAGGAGAGAAAATCCCCTCAAATCTTATCTATTGGTTGACATACAATTGGCAAAATGTTTATTTGTACACTTAAAATTTTGTATGTTCTTCAAAAATAAATTAAGTAATATAACTAAAAGTTATTGAGATACATTTAAATTGTTTTAAAAAAAATAAGATTCTTTCACAATAAAAAATAAATAAGCATTTATTTCAAATAAGTGAATCTTTTTTTTAAAAAAAAAAATTGTACAAAAGATTATTTGTACACTTGCTTAGTAAATATTAACAAAACATATGCAACAATGTAATGAAATTTCAATACTTTGTAAACAGTCCATTGGCTTTTATAACTGCTTCAAGACGTCTTGGCATTGACTCAATTTCTTTGTGATTTCTGTGTCAATGGAGTTCCAAACTTCTTGAAGTTTTTCTTTTAAGTTCTCTTTACTTGTTACATTTTTTCCCGGACTTCAGTGTCCAAATGCATTCATAAATTTTCTATAGGATTAAGATCTGGAGATTGTGGAGGTGTTTCAAGTCGCCTTGGAGCATGATAAAGCAACCAGGTCTTAGTAACTATAGCTGTGTGCTTCGGGTCATTGTCTTGTTGGAATATAAAAGTGTTCTCCATGCTCAATTTCTTAGCACTGTCTAACAAATTATGCCACAACACATCGATATAAGCTAAAATAATCATTTTACTGCCAATAAAGGGTAAGTTACCCGCTTCATTATGAGCTACACATCCCCACACAATAACATTTCCGTCATCGTATTTTAAAGTGGGAACTGCAGTTTTGGGTTCAAGAGCTGTTTTATTTTTTCACCAAATTTTTCGAATACTTGGTGGTGTAAAAATCTCAAACTTGCTCTCATCAGAAAAAATAACCTTTTTCCAAAAATCCTTGGGCTTATTTTTGTACTTCATGGCAAACTCTAGACGTCTTTTCCTGATTACTTCACTAATATAAAGTTTCTTTCTGGGAATTCTGGCTTTCAGACCAGCGCTGTACAGTACATTTCTGACTGTCTGAGCAGACACTGAAACGTTACATGACAGAAGCTCATTGGCAATATTTTGAGCTGATGTCATTGGTTTATTTGTTGCTGGCCTTACTTGATTTGTTTAGCGATTGATTGATTGAATATTAACGTCGCACTGTTCAGCTACACGAGGGCTTTTGGCGACGGACCACGTAATTTTGAATCATGGTCAAGTGACGGGGACGACACCTGAGCTGGCACCCCCTCTCCTAACTACCACACCACACCAACGGGAGGACGTTTCAGCTCTCGACAGATTTAACGTGCATCGCTGCCCTACACGGCGGGTTCTTTAGGGGTACTGGGCTTGAACTCGTGACAAGGCAAGCCATGATCCGATACCTATACCACTCGGCTACCGCGGCCCTGTTTAGCTCTTGAAGTCAATTTACTCAGACCACCAGGTCTGGGCTTATTTTCAACACTGCCGGTCACCGTCACCAAATACTTTTTTGCGATGTAACCAACGGTTGTAAATGACAATTTTAAAACTTTTCCTATTTCCCGGAAAGATTTTCCCTCTTTATGGAGCTCTGCAATATGTTTCTCATACCTAAAGAAATTTCTTTGGTTTTAGGAGCCATTTTCAAAAGATTATATATGTAAATTTAAATATAATCTGGAACTATTTAAATATTATTGATAAACTAAGAAAAACTAAGTTGAATCTAAAAAGTTTAATCAAAACTTTTGCCATACTTACACCAAAAGAATTCTGTACAAATACTCTTTTTGCAACGATTTTTCACACTTTACCAGATTGCAATTTACTTTTACACTTAAAAAGAAGAAGAATTTGCATACAACACAATTAGACGCGTTAAAGAAATGCATGATTAATTCGCAACTAAAATATAGCTATTTATTTCATCAAAAACGAAGAAAAAAGTGGCGTACAAATAATCATTTTGCCAACTGTATATATTAGACATTTGGCCGTGACAGCCAAAAGGTCAGAATCAGCCGGCGTTGTTGAGTCATAGATTTGAGACTTGATGCCAAAGATGTTTTGTCGCGTCGAAGTGCTGTTGCTCTTACTAGAAAGAACTGAGCTCACACACACCCAAAGGGTTTAGAATTGCTTACCCACCCTCCGGAAGATACTTTATTTATATACTAAGCAAAATACATATACAAAATGGTCCCGAATGAGGGACACTCCCCAAAATTCTTGAGAATAGGGGGAGAATATAAAATACAGTAAAAGTGCTTTACACAAGAGGCCCCTCACCAGATGCCAGGATGCGATTGATATCAAAAATAACAACGCAAATACAAAAACACACACACAAGGAGCTGATGCTCAGTCAATGCGTAGTGGCTTAAAGTCCTCACGTTCGCATGGTATGGAAGTTAGAAGATGCAAATTTAGCTGCCGTCATATTCATTTGACCCAGGTTCAAAATCGCGAGGTCCATCAGCATTTTTGCTCATGGCTACACGCTTGAAAATTATAGGAATTTCTCTCCTTAATTCGGCTTACATACAAATTTCAAATTTAGGGTACGTTTTTTTCAATTCCTACTATTAGCTCTCCTCTCTCTCTCTTATATTTTTATTTATTTTTTTAAAATTTAAATTTTTAATAAAATACTTTATATTCATCCAATATAGTTCAAATAAAATTTTTTTTAAACTTGTAGTGGATGACATTTGATGTTAATACAATTTTTTCAAATATTAATTCATTAATAAAATTTAATTTCATTAATTATATAGGTTTCTGACGCCAACTTAAGTTCGTCTCTATTGTTGTAACAATGTAACTGTTAAGACAAAGACAAAAGTTGTCGTCGAAAACCTGTTTTTCAGCCAAATTAGCCAAACAGGGTGTGCATTGTTACAATAATGCAGACAAATCATGCTCTTTTTTCAATTCCTACTATTAGTTCACTTTCTCCCTATATCTTTATATATAAAAATCTTCTGTGCGTGTGTTTGTCACTAAACTCCTCCTAAACGGCTGGACCGATTTCGATGAAATTTTTTGTGTGGGTTCAAGTAAATTCGAGAATGGTTTAGATTCACAATTCAGTTCAATATCGCAATTAGTTAAAAAGATATTAATAAAAACATTCAAAAAATACAATTCAACATTCAGCTCCATTGTTGTAACAACGCTATTGTTATAAACAATTAATATATAAAAAAAATTTTAATCAATTCCTACTTAGATCAACCAAGAAAAAATTTATTTTAGCTTCTTTTTATTAAATAGTTGCAATTAATATAAATATGTAAATATATACATATGACAGAATCACAACATTAAGTGGTAATTAATTTTTATTAATTATCATTAAAGTATCGTATTGTCATGCAAAACAATCGTGTATATAAAATTTCAGTTCAAATGAATGCTTTATTTAACACGTGAGAAGAAAACCTTTTCAAATTTTGACATAAGTCGCCAAAAGGGTCGCTAAGTCGCCAACGTGGCTGTATTTGTAATTTTTTAAATAATGAGTTATAATCAATTAATTTTTATTAATTATAATTAAATTATTGTATTGTCATCCAAAATAATCATGTACGTTACATTTCAGCTCAATTGAGCGCTTTAAAATGTATTTTATTAACGGTTGAAAATTTCACCAAGATAAATAAATAAACACATAAAATATGTATAGAGATCGTGAGCTAATAGTAAGAATTGAAAAAGACGTAAGATGGCGTCGAAAATTGATTTTCAGCCAAACTGGCCAAACCCGGTCTTTATTGTTACGAAAATGCAGACGCGATTCACGCCTTTTAGCGTTTTTAATTAATATCTTTTCAAATAATCTTTATATATGTAATTCTTCTGTGCGTGCGCATGTAACTGAACTCCTCCTAAACGGCTGGACCGATTTTGATGAAAGTTTTTGTCTGTTCCAGTGGACTCGAGAATGGTTTAGATTTATAATTCGGTTTAGAAATGTTTATTGAATTAATTTTTTTATTTATAAATTGTTGATCTTGGAATGTTTTACATTGGACCCGGCAGACTGCGCTACGATCGCAGTATCGAATATTCAAAAAACTTATTATAATTCAAGTTGGTCCCGACAGTTGGTGCTGTGATCATTTCAGGAAAATATTTTGTCACTTCGTGTTATTATTTTGTTGAAATAAATCGTGTGTTAATTAAATTATTACATTCAGATGTAATTAGTGTTCGAAGAGTTTTGAAGTGTGCATAAAAAACTATACATTTTATGTACAATTTAATAAATATACCTGTTATAATATAGTTTGAGTCTCAACTTTTTCACCTTTAATTTAAACAAGTTTAAGTTTTTATATTCACACAGCCTTTTTTTTTACATTTAACTTCGCTCATAGAATACACATACTCACACGCTATCGATTGATTGACTTGTAATAACCATACATGTAATGACGTTAGACATTGTAATAACTTTTTAATACAAATTTTACTCAAAACGGTCCAGATTGTTAAAGCTTATTCATAAAAATTTGGAATTTTTGAATTTAAGATGCGTATACAGGACAACGTCTGTCGGGTCCTCTAGTATATATATATATATATATATATATATATATATATATATATATATATATATATATATATATAGCTTATTGAAATTTTCAATCGTTAATAAAATACTTTCTATTCATGCATTGAAAGTAGGAATTAACCTAATTTTTTTTATATTACTTGTGTGTGTGTTAAAGAAAAAAAGCACCCTTCGCTTTTATTCGGAAACATAGAGCATTTCTTTTAGAAGCTTCAAGTTCTTGTACTATAATTTCAACATCATAACTACATTAGTCAGTGGCGCACACAAGGGGGGGTCCTAGGAGTCCGGACCTTCCCCCAAAGCCCTTGATTTTTTTTCCAATATATTGTATATATTTCTAAGTATACAGTACGTAAAATTTAATTAAGTATTTGTTATTAATGATTAATTTTATTAATTAATGCTAATTACTTATTCAAAGATTAGAATTTTACTATTTTTTTCCCAAAATCGACAAAATCAAAAGGAATGATATAAGAATGGTGGACTTTCGACCCTAGACCCCCCCCTTAAGAAATTCCTGTGTGCGTTACTGACATTAGTCAAATGCACGTCAGTTCTCACTTAAAAATAATAGCAGCAGAATGAAACGTACGATGCATCTAATCTTATCCACACATGCGCAACATATCATTCTTTACTTCTCCAAAATGTTCATTGAAGAGAAACGTGAAGTTGAGCTGTGCGCTGTAATTTATCGGATGCAGACAACCACTGGGAGGTTTCCAGCACCTCTCTTCACGACCGATTAACTACCCAGGGCGAGGAAGAGGGAGAAGTCCATCTCTTGGAGATGGGAGTGCACCGTTGCGATAGAAATCGTTTGGTCTCGTAGGAAGAGCAGAGGGAACTGCAGAAAATTGACTTCTGGATAGCCCTTTGATGAGTAGATAGTAAGGCAGACAATTTTTGAAATATTTTAGGAAAGCGGATGGGGTACACACATACCATCTCTCTCTCTCTCGAAAATGTGACAAAATCTTTGCATGTATAAAGCTGTGTTTATGTATTTCTGTACGTGCATGTAGGTTTGTATGATTATTAAGCAGAAGGTTTTTTGCACTTTTCGGAAACGATTTTGTAATTCGTTTTCTCGTTTGCATTTTGAGATAAAACTTTAGCAACGCTGGCATTTACATTATAATGGCATTTTTATGAAAACTTTGCGGAATATTGGCGATACAGCCAAATTGGCGTCATTTTTGGTGACCATGGGGGCAACCTTATGTATAAATAAATTTATTACAGTATCATAAAAAATTTAAATACATTGAGAGAGAGAGAGAGGCTGAGAGTAAATGAAGATTTTCTGAGATACTCAAATGAGAAAAATATTGTAAAGCTTATTATACAAGAGCAAAAGTAATATATATGGTTTTTTAAACGAGCAAATTATCGAAATTATGTTTTTTATAATGTAAAATAGTTAAAAAATTTAAAATAAATATCAAACAAATACAATAGAAACTTGCATTTTTTCCGGCTAATGTAGTTTACAACTCAGGAAGAACAGAAAACCAAAAATTAACATTAATTCCACATTAAAAGTACAGTTTTTAGCAATTAAAAAAACGGAATAGCATAACTAGCTTTTATAATAAACATAAAAGATCAAAACAGTAAGCCCTTATTCGTTAATAGAATTTTCTAATTAGAAACTTTAACTTGAATTCACAATTAAAGAAATAAATCAATTCAAAAAATAAATTGGCAGAACATACAATTCAATTATGAAAATGCAAAAGAATAAAAAATTGTACTCGCCCCATTTTTTTTCTATTAGTTATGATCCTGAAGCTTATTTTTATACATTCGTAAAAGGAAATTATGTCCCGATTATAAAAAAATTTAACTCTGATTTGAGACTATTTTTAAAAAATATTTTTAGTTCATCAATGCGAGAAATATTTTTACTAAAATTAAAAACTCCTGAATAGCGAAGTTTTTTTGCAGGTATTTTATTATTCGAATAATTTGAACTGAGAACATATGTATTTAATAGTTTTACATCGTATGATATGAAAACATCTTTTTTTGATGATAAAAAAAATGGTTCAAAAGCTATGACTAATTTTACAAAATTTCGATATTTCCCTCATTTTCCAACTAACTGAGTGATAAGACATAAAATAAGGAATTAGAAAAAGGATAGTAATAAAATAAAAAAGGAATTTAAATTAGATTCTCACTTAGGCAAATAAAATTGTCTTCTTTTAACCTTTGCTTGAAGCAATATTATTTTGAGTATTTATAATTTTAATTCAATATAATTTGTTTATTGTATAAGTAAAGTTTGTTTCTAATCAATGGGCACGGAAACAATTAAGAAAAAAACCTGGCATTTAAATTTTAAAAATTAAGGTTTATTAAAAAAAAAAAAAGATTTAAAGAAAACGGTTATTATACAGTTAGCAACACTCGGACATGACTTCACTCCGTCGTACCCAAAGACCGAATGCCTGCCACTTGCCATTCCACATTCCAAGGGGGAGGGGAAACTACCCATTTCCCTTAGCTGGTGTCAATGGGCCTTCCCACTCCTACACCTCCCCCCTTAAAAAGCTCATCCGTCATTCCAGGACGATGAAGCTGAAAAGAAACTATAAAAAAAAACACATGCACACATACATGGCAAGAAACAAGATAACGAGAGAAATTTTTTTTTTTTTCAGGTATCATGTAAAAAGAGCTTTTGCTAATACAACTCCCAAAAAATAGATTTACAAATCACATTAATATGCTAGAAAATTAATATCCGTACAAGTTTTAACACAATAATACTCAAAAAAAAATATTAAAATATAAAAAGAAGTTACCAAAAATATATCACAAAAGCCAAAATTTTCATCTTTAGCAGTTCCAGAAATTACTACACATACAAAAAAAAATGTCAAGCGATCATCTGGCTCGAATCTTATTTAACTAATGGGAATAGGCAACCGGGATAATGCATCAGCATTTCCATGTTTAACGCCCTTCCTGTATGAAATAGCAATATTATATCTTTGGAGGGCTAATGCCCATCGAGTTAGTTTGGCACTTTGAGGAGTTGTTAAGGTTAGGTACGTCAGAGGGTTGTGATCTGATATCACCTCAATTTCGGCTCCGAAAATCCAGCTATCGAAGCGCTTCAACGCCTCTATAACGGCATAAGCCTCACGCTCTATGGTTGCCCACCGAGTTTGAGTTTCGGTCAGTTTCTTACTGAAAAATGCAATTGGGTTCTCTTTACCCTTTTCATCGTTTTGAGACAAACAAGCGCCGATTGCAGTCGCTGAAGCATCCGTGTATAGTTGGTAAGGTTTTGATAGATCAGGTGTGTACAAAGATGGTGCTTTTACCAGTTGTGCCTTTAATTTTGTAAAAGCTTGTTCGGCAACTTCATTCCAAGGGATTATATTCGGAACTCGGTTCCTTGTCAGTTCTGTTAATGGCAAGACTAAAGAAGCAAAGTTTGGGATATATTCCCGATAGCAGCTAGTTAAACCCAGGAAACTTCGTATTTCTTTCTTCGTTGTTGGTACAGATATATTTTTGATTGATTCAACCTTTCCGGGATCTGGGGAATGTTGCCCTGAACCAACAACGTGCCCTAAAAACTTCACACGTCTTCTTGCGAAATTGCACTTTTTAAGGTTAATCGTGAACCCGACCTTTTGAATCGTTTGAAATACTACACACAGATGTTTCATGTGCTGTTCCCATGTTTTGGAGAAAACTGCTACATCGTCGATATATGATCGACAATATGCCCGGTGTTTCACTAGCACCTGATCCATAACTTTTTGAAAGGTACTCCCGGCGTTCTTCATCCCGAAGGGCATAACACAAAATTGGTAATGACCATGATGAGTCACAAAGGCTGTGTAAGGCTTTGCCTCCTCTGCCATTGGAATCTGCCAGTAGCCCTTTGTTAGGTCTAGAACGGTTATATAATTAGCTTGGCCCACTTCAAACAGAAGATCCTTTGCATTTTGCATAGGGTATGCGTCTGCAATAGTGAAACTATTCAAATGTCTGTAGTCAACACATAGTCTGATACTTCCGTTCTTTTTGGATACACAAACAATTGGATGCGCCCATTCACTTTCACTCGGTTCGATGAGTTTGAGGTGCAGTAACTCATTGATCTGACGATCGACTTCTTGCTGCAAAGCAATAGGTATGCGGTAAGGGTGCATCTTTTTTTGGGGTGAAATCCGGTTTCAGTTTTAAATTATGTCCCTTTACTTTTGCTAAGCCAGGAAGTGAACTAAACAAACTGGAGAATTTTCCAAGAGTATTCAATAATTCCAGTCGCTGAACATCATCTAATTCTTGGCAATCACTGCTTATGTGATCCGTAACATCCCCATAGATGATACAACCATATCTGTTGGAGCATAATGAAGGTCCCCGAAATCTGAGTCTTGATCGAAGATCAAGCCAACTTGTCCCACTCTTGCTATGTAAGGACGTAATTTATTGAAGTGTAACTCTCTTATGCCCCCATCATCTAATTCAACTTTCGCGGAATACGGTCTAGTTATTTCAATTATCGTAGCTGGACCTATCCATGTTTTCATCAATTTATGAGTAGAAGACGGAAGTAGTACCAGAACTTTATCTCCTACCTTGAATTGCTTTTCCCTGGATCGTAAGTTATAGTATGATGCGTAATTATTTTGAGTCGCTTCCGCCGTCTCAGCTGCTATTTCATGAGCCTTTCTTAACTTTTCTATTAAGTCTTCCAGATACTTTTCCACTGAACGGGAGAGAGTAGTTGGGATGTTTCTTTCTCCTACCCACACTTCCTTGAGAAGAGATATGGGTCCCGAAGGCAAACGTCCGTATACTAATTGGAATGGCGACATGCCTGTTGTACTGTGGGGTATTTCCCTATATGCGAATAACAACAAGGGAAGATGGAGATCCCAATCGGACCCATGTTCTTGAACATTCTTACTTAACATGTCCTTCAACGTGCGGTTCCACCTTTCCACGGCACCCATACTTTCAGGATGCCCTGGAGTAGAAAAACGTGGTGAAACCCCCATAACACTCAGAAACATTTCAGAAAGTTTTGAGGTGAAATTAGTTCCTTGGTCAGAACAGATCATTTTCGGAAAACCTGTTTGTGTGAAAATTTTCAGAAGGACGTTGCACGTAGTCTTGGCGCTTATTTCCTTGACAGGTATGGCCTCTGCCCATCTCGTGCATAAATCAACTGCGCAAATAATAAAATGATGGTTCCTTCTCGAAGGAGGTTCCAACGGCCCAATACAGTCCACACTCCATACTTCAAAGGGTATTTCGGGTCTGACCAATGGTTGTATTGGAACCCGATCTCTGTAAGTGATAGGCTTCCGAAGCTGACAGATCTTACAACTTTCACAAAACCGTTTGACATCTTGTTTTATTGTCGGCCAATAAAATGAGTACTTTATTCTTTGCCTAGTTTTCTGCTCCCCAGATGTCCACCAAGAGGGACGTCATGCGCCATTTTGAGTACTTCTTCTCTTTTACATTGTGGTAGTACTACCTGATCGATGTTCTCTCCACAAATATATTCAGAGTGTACCAATATTCCGTTATGTATTTTTACTGAGTTCTTTTGTTGTTCTGCAAGACTCCAGAGTTTCTTTAATGTGTCATCTTCCCTTTGCATTTTTATGAATGTACTACGCGTTTCCCTTCCCTCCGAAAGTTGTTCTTCCTCATTTGCTTTGCTCACAGCCTGTATGTAAATTTCAGAGGGGTAAGTTTCTCGGGTCATTTCTTGGCTGGAAATTGATTTCGGATCATCTGCAGTAATACCTTCAACTGCCCTTGAAGATACGTAGAAGTTTGCGGGGTTGTGAATAAACTGCACGTTCTCTAACAGCGCTTCATAAGCAGACGAACAGACTAACATGTCGTTAACTAGCCTTTTAGAAACTGCACACATAATGGGTACTACCCCGTGTCTGGAGTCGTCGATTTTCAGGTTGAAAATCTTCAATTCGGTTACTTCACGTTCCCCAAACGCCGACATTATTTGGATTGTCCCTCCACTATCGACGCTCTGTCCCTCGACGACATCTGCTCTTACCACGGATATCTGGGCACCTGTGTCGATGACAGCCTTCAGAATTTCATTCCCACACTTAATGTGGACAAACTGTAACTCGTCTATTTTCTCGTTCTCCTTGGCAGGGGAATATACCGGAATCGCAACCTTAGCCGTTAAAATTGCAGATGATTGTTCTTGAAAACGTTCATTGGTCTCCACAGCATTGATCTGGCGAGTAGGGGAGGTTTTCTTATGATTTTTAGCATGACACACCCTCGAGGTATGCCCAACTCTTCCACACGAATAGCAAGTAGGTTTAAATGTTGGCTGTTTAGGTTCTTGTTTGAAGGGCAATTTATACCTTTGACTCTGAATATCATTTTTAATTATTGCATGTTCTTTTTTAATATTAGATCGTGAATCTGACGTATTGCTGAGGGACATTTCAGGTTGACTCGTTTTCTTGACACTCGACCGAACACTTTCGTAGCCGTCCAATTTATCTGCCAAAACAGATGGTTCATAAAATTTGGCCCATTCATTCACGAAATGCTCTCTTATCTCCCCGGCACGCGTTTTTTGAGCTGATCAGTTATTATTAAATCTTTCAATGATTTGAAATCCCTTACTTCCATTCCATCGAGCCATTCTTCGAAGTAACTCGTAATTTCGAACACAAAATCACGCCAAGATCTAGCAGGTATGCGCTGATGTTTCATGAATTTTTGCCTGAAGGTCTCTGGGCTCATCTTGAACCTTTTTAATAACACTCCTTTTATGTAGTCATAGTTGTCAAATTTATCTTCTGACTCTCTGGCTATTAGCTGAGTAATATCGGGCGGCATGCGTGCCAAAAGAGCCGATACCCAATTCGTTTTCTCTACTCCAATACGTTTCGCTTGTCTCTCAAACAGGGTAAGGAAAAGAACGATATCTCCATCCCTTATGTCGAAATTCGGAATGATTTTAATTAAATCACTAACACTTGTTTTAAGCGGGCTTAAATTTTCAGGATCGAATCGCGATCTTTCGATTTCCAAGCGCATTTTCTCTAACTCGAATTCGCGTTGTTGCTGGATTTTCTCCTTACTTTCCCTTTCAAGGCGTTCCTCTAAAATAACAGATAACTGATCTCTAACGAACTCTTCTTCGTAATCTTTGCTACGGATTATGATATTCCTTAGCTCTATATTCGTCATTTTATCTGATACCTTCTGACCTAACTCCTCAGCCAACAACACTAAATCTTGCTTTTTAGCCTTCCCCAAGAATGCCATTTGAAAAATTTTTTCTCTTAAAATATACTCAAACTAACCAATAATAGGACGAAAATAACACTAAAAGGAATTGCAAAAATTAAGTACCACACATATATCCTTCATTAAAACCCCCACAAACAACGTCCGCTACGCTAACTCAATACTCGATGAACTGGGAAGAAAACAAAATAATAGTCATGTGTTTCACAATATCCAAAAAAAAATGTACTTAATACTCTATAAATAGAACTTAATATATTACTGATTATTCAATAATCACTTAAAAATATTACCTATACACAATAATCACTTAAAATATTACTAATACACAAGAATCACTTGAAATATTACTGATACACACGAATCACTTAATATATTGCCGATATTTAATAATCACCTACAATATTACTGACACACAATAATCACTTAAAATATTGCTGACACACAATAATCACTTAAAATATTATTGACACACAATAATCTCCTAACCTATTTCTGATATACACAATATAATCACTTAAAATATAACCGACATGCACCACTTAATCTATTCCTGGCTGGAATAATAGAACACTACAAAATATATTCGGTAGTTTTTCTCCAATTTAACTGATAATATATTTTTTTTCACATTAATCGAAAAATACTATGCGTAACATAAGCACAAAATAATTTCATTGACATGAGATTAAGTATTATTCTTTAACATTAATTTTTTAACAAACCCAATTGCTATTCACTGACGTGAATTTATTACCGTGTACATTACAAAATAAATAAATATCATAAAGAAAAAAAAAAAAAAAAACATACAATCTTTCCTTAATTTATAGAACTGATGTTCTAAAAACACTTTCCATTTATATGGAACAATAATAAAAAAAAAAATATATATACTGATGTATATAATAATTCCCAATTGAACTGGCGTTCAAAAATTTTATAACTGCATGTGGATATGCAATAAAATAATGTACTGAGAGAATTAATGATTTTGAAGTTTTCCTTAATTCATAGAACTGATGTTCTAAAACTTACTTTCCATTGATATGGAACAAGAAATAATAAAAAATATACTGATATATAATAACTGAAATTTGAACTGGCGTTCAAAATTTTATAAATAACTGCATGGATATGCAATAAAATAATATACTGAGAGAATTAATGATTTTGAAGCTTCTTAATTTTAGAACGGATGTTCTAAAACTTACTTTCCATTGATATGGAACAAGAATAATAAAATATATATACTGATGTATATAATTAATTCAAAATTGAACTGGCGTTCAACAAGTTACAACTGCATGGATATGCAGAGCAAAAAACGTACACTGACGTATACAAAAAATAAAATCAAAATTCTCTCTTAATAAATGGATATTAAACAGTATAATTTTATAAATTTCTCTCGTCTTACATTACAGGGAGTTGCAAGCAAAAACTCTTACCTGATTCATTTCCACGCGGGAATCCAGAAAACTCGAAATTTCTGGAACGTTCTTCCTGTGGGGTTTTCCACTAAGACTCGATCATTAACGGCTGCGCCAGTAAAGTTTGTTTCTAATCAATGGGCACGGAAACAATTAAGAAAAAAAACCTGGCATTTAAATTTTAAAAATTAAGGTTTATTAAAAAAAAAAAAAGATTTAAAGAAAACGGTTATTATACAGTTAGCAACACTCGGACATGACTTCACTCCGTCGTACCCAAAGACCGAATGCCTGCCACTTGCCATTCCACATTCCAAGGGGAGGGGGAAACTACCCATTTCCCTTAGCTGGTGTCAATGGGCCTTCCCACTCCTACAGTATATATCTGATCAATAATTTTTTTCAACAGCAATATTCATTCTTAACAGAATAAAACGTTTTATAATATTTTGTACATGCAAAATCTCTACAAAAAAAAGCTTTATTATCATAAAACTTTTTAATTGATAACTGAAATAATTATGTAATAATTAAAAATAAAATGAGGTGATAATAATAAAATGATAATATGGTGTTCAATATATAAAAATTCAAAAATATAATAAGTAAATAATAATAGTATAGTTTATAGTTGTATGTGTTTTAAAATGGATCCATCACTTACACATTTAAAAAACTGTAGGTTTCTTTTTTAATACAAATTTTATTTCAACTGACTACACATAACAAAAGAAATTTTATTTGAAAAGCAAAACTCTTTAACATTAGCCGAAGATGGCCTTAAAGAATAGGGACTGAATTCGGAATATTTTTTTCAGATATAAAAGTACTAAAGCATTAATATTATATTCTGGCTACACTATCCTGTAGAGAACTGCTTATTTTATCATATTACTCATTTTTATCCGAGTTGACATTCTTTTTTTTTTCTTTTATAAAATGTGTTTTGCATTTTTTTCCCCTATACCATAATGCTAAATGAGCTATCCCTTCACATGTTAAAAAGAAAAACTAATTACTTATGAAATATTTTGAAATTTTAAAACACTATACTATAAACAAATGCATGAATTACAATGCCACATATTTTTAAAAAAGTGAGGTATTTTTTCTGTCCGAAAATGTACTTCGCGTCAAGTTCACGCTCTCGTACATATGGCGAAAACAGCCTTAAACAAATGTTTCTCAAGTTATCTTCAGATTTTATCAAGAATATGTTATATGTAACCTCCAAGAATCAAGTTCGATGAATGGTCCCGTAACATTAGCGTAGATGAAAAATTAACGAAAGTTATCTTAACTGTCATTTGAAATAGTCATCTCCCATAACGCTGTACAACCTGAGATCTGCTATACATGTCCTGGAAACTTTGCAAGAAGTCTTCTTTTGAGATGGATTTTAAAAGTCTCGTCATGTTTCGATGGATGTCAGAAACAACGTCAAATATCTTTCCTTTCAAAGCCAGTTTGAGCCGTGGGAAATTGAAGTCTGGAGAATTGAGATCTGTCAAGAATGGTGGATGGTCAATTTGCACCACCCTTTTTTTCCACAGGAGCTGTTTGACGATATTGGCTGTGTGAGAGCGAGCATTGTCGTGAACAAAAAACCACGAACCTTGTGCGTAATGGGGCCATATTCTGCGTAGACGTTTTATGGAACGAGTCAAAATTTCAATGTATCTTGCAACATTAATCGTCCAGTTATTATGCACACAGTTAATCGACGATCTTTCGTGATTAATTTACTCATTTTCTCAATGTTTTCGTCACTGACGGAGGCGGCCGGTTTTCCATTACGCCGTTTGTCAGAAACACTTCCCCGGCCTTCTCGAAAACGGATGAAGCCCTCGAACACACACTTCCTGGACAATGCTTGATCTTCATAAGCACGTACCAACATCAAATTAGTTTCTGTTGGTGTCTTTCCAAGCTAAAAAAACAACTTTAAATTGATATTTTGTTCGTTCATTTTCCTGTTTTCTGTTAAGAACCAATGCATTAAACAATCACTTTGTAAAATAAGTCTTACACTGAACACAAACGATTCTTAACTAAACAATGGTGGAGGCAGATGGTCCCTACACCTGCCGCTACGCATGTGCAGCGTTTTGTTTCGTTATCGTTGCCAGATCGGCAGTTCTGATTTCCTTCACCGAACTTTATTTTCAAAGATTCTATATACTAACCCTTCCCACACGCTTCGCTGAGTTTCTAATTATATTGTATGATTATATATTGTTTTTAAGTTAATTTTATCTAAGTAATCCAATTATTAAGATTTTAATGCATTGAAAAATATTAATTCTCCTCTTGATTTAAAAAGTTCGGGACTTCCGTTTCCAAAACGGGTCTTTTCGTTTTAATGTTTCCGTGGTTTTCAGAAGCCACAATTTAAATTACCTTTTTTCAAACGAAAGAAAAATACATGCTGAATTTCATGACTGAAAGACTAATAACGGTTTTTTTTATTTATAATTAGCCGCAGTAAAAACTAAAACTCCCCCGAGGGAGACAATTTCAGGATAACTCAGTAGATCTCTACTCAAGAGAAGAAAAATGTTTTCTAAATTTCAAGTCTGTTTAACAGAAGGAAGATGTTTGCCGAATTTCAGGTTTGTAAATCCAATACACTGCTCGCCACCGTAAATGTAACACCAAGAAAGACAAGAGATAGCACAACAAAATGTATTTTGTAGATAACCTGTTGACCAAATATCGAATGATTAAATTTATAGACTTCTGTGAAGTGTGGTTCCTGCCAGAATCGGTAGCCAGTGTAGCCGCCATTGTTGGAGATCACCGCTGCCACACGCATCGGCATTGATTCAAAGACTTTGGGTGTATTCTTGGGGTACAGCAGACCAAGCAGCTTCCACACGTTGCCAAAGTTGATCTGGTGTGGCAGCTGAGGGTGTAATCTGGGTCAATCGTTGAGCAACCATGGACCACATGTTTTCTATCGGTGAAAGATCCGGAGAGCGAGCCGGTCAGGGAAGCAATTCAATCTGGTAATTGACGAAGAACCTTTGGACAATGCGTGTCACGTGTGGTCACGCATTATCCATTGAAAAATGGCTGTGACCAAGCCCTAAAGGTAAGGAAGGACAACCGGCTCCAATACCTCGGAGATGTAACGCTAGCTGTTTAAAGTACCGGCAATGCGTACTAGAGGAGTGCGAGAGTGATATCCAATACCTCCCTTTACCATAACACCCGGTGCAGGATCAGTGTGGCGGTGCATAACGCAGCTGTTCAGCATCCTCTCTCCACGTTGTCTCCAGACTCGAATCCGACCATCGTCGTGTTGCAGACAGATGCGTGACTCGTCACAAAAAAAACTTCATTCCATTCTGCCTACCACATGCTTCTTTGATCGCACCATTGGCGGCGGAGACGTCTGTGGTTCTGCGTCAAGGGCAGACCAAGCAATGGACGTCTTGCGGACAGACCACTCTGTTGTAAACGGCGTCGAATGGTACGTGCAGACACTGAATGATACGTTAAAGACTCAATGTGCTGTGCTATGTTTCGTGATGTGAATGAGCGATCCGTCACTTCCATGCGCACAATTTGCCTGTCCTCACGTGAAGTGGTATACTCAGGTGGATGCTATCGACCACGTTGGTCGATCGCATTCCCTCCTGAATTCAACGGTCACATATCCACATTACAGTTGTTTGGTTTCGTCCAACACGACTACCGATTTCCCTGAAAGATAATCCACAATCTCGGTAGGCCACTATCCTTCCTCTGTCGAACTCGGACACTTGATCAAAACCTGATCGCTGTTTTCTACGAGACATAACTAATCGTTTTTTGAAAAACCACAAGAAAAACGCAATTGACGAGCTTGAAATAGTCGAAATCTCCAAGCCTTAAATAGCGCTTTGAGGTGGCGCCACAGGCGCCCGTGATGTGTGTCTGTGCTGAAATTCTAATCATTTGCATATCTTACCTCCGCTAATGCATGTTGTAAATTTCATGTTATTTGCATGCTTCCTTCAGGGTGTTGCATTTATGGTGGCCAGCAGTGCAGTTTAAAATCGGAATGTTTTCCTTCATGTATAACGAGTCAATTTTCGCATAACTTATTCTTAGCGGATCTCTTACTCAAGGATCCAAATTTCACTTCTAAGTCAGGGTTTATCACACTTTGGGGCGCAAATTCCTATGGGGGCTTGATAACTCTACCTGGGGGGACGCGAACATATTGAAAAATCGAAACAAAAGATTTAAAAAAATATATATTAATTTACTGAAAGTAAACAAACAAAATAAGTTCGGATGTAATAAAAAATAAAATTATTAATTGCACTGATATAATACATTTATAAATGTATAAATACTGCTTAATGTATTTGATAATTAATTTAACAATACTAAGTAAACACTAAATTTAATATTTATGTCATTTATAAAATTTTATAAAAAAAAATTAACACTTATCTAGATAATTTGTACGTTTTATAATTAATTCATTAACTGCTGATTAAAAGTTACGCGATCCGTTCCCTAATGCCACCATTTGTCAAGTAGGCTAGCTATGTGATGCATGGGGGGGGAGAAAAGGTATAATAATAAGGAAATATCCTCCAAAACAAGTAAATCCTTCGCAAACATTTTGTCAATATCCTTTATATTGCATTCCAAAACCTTCGGAATAATTTTATGGACAGTAGGACACAGAGAAGATCGTATTTCGAAAAGACGTATATATACGTACAGGCAATTAACGTGTTGTCTGAGCGAGACCTTTATATACGCCGTGACACTTAATTAAAAATCGTATCGTAGCTATAGTGTCAAAGTACAGCATTATTGAATACATTGATATTTGTAAATGAAGGAGGGCGCGATAAAAATTGCGATTGAATATTGGGTCGAAAATATTGAAAGTTTGAGAAGCACTGCTTAAGTGAGATAATACCGCTCATGCAACCCCCTTTGATGATCGGTTTTCGCAAAACTCGTTCTTATCGGATATCTGCTGAACAAAATAAATATATTTGCCAAATTCCAAATATTTCCTGCCTAATAGTTCCGCAGATATCTTGAGGAGTGAATGAGTCATTTTTGCCTTAATATATATTGATAATTTGGAGAAAAGTAAAAATATCCCTTTAATGGAGCCAAAAAAAAGGAAATTTCTAAGTAAATTAAATTAGAGATATACTAATCTTTACAAAACCATTTACAATCTTTTAAAAAAGCTTGTTAATCAAACTTCACAGCACCTCATCATTCATTTTTCCTCCAAACAACAACTTCCAGAAAATCAAATATTTATGTTCTAATCTCGCAATTTATATTATAAAAGCACTTTTTGTATAAGCTGCCATTTCCTTATCTTTCTAAAAACACAAAGCCGGATCGACTGCATTAAAAATTTAAACTTCAAAGTATTTAAACTCCAAAAAAATAAAATAACGCGTATTTACAACACTATTAATAATAATTTGAAAAATCTCACGTGCGCAAGACAATGTTGGAATATTAATTAAATTTGGAAACGAGTCGACGATAATGCGCCAAAAAAAATTTTTTTTTCTTGCCAAAAAATTACGTGAAACGGAACAAAATGTGTAACAATGTTAGATCTTCCATCGGCACGTAAGAGCAATAAATCCTGCAAGAATGACAAGAAAAATGTTTGTCTTGCGTCTCCCCAGCTTAAAGTTAAAGGTTATTTAGTAAAAAATAAAATATAAATGAATTCAAAACAGCTAATAAATCACGTTTTGAGAAATTGTTTTACCCGCCCAACTATCAATTAGATGCTGCAACATTAGATAAAAGCTAGCAAAGCTTTTGAGTAAATTTTATTCCACGTAATTTTTCTTGCCGTCATACTTTTATGAACAAAATTATTTGGCTTTAAAACGGGTTTTTCATTTTTTATAGTCAGCAAAATTATTAAAGCAAAAAGAAAATTAAAATCTCGTTTCTGAATGATTTGGAAATAATTAAAATCAGATTGTTCCAGATTGAGTTTTGATTCATATGTTCGAAGCTATTTGGTTGGGGTTTTTTTCTCTCAACATTTAAAAAAAAAACACAAAATACTTCAAAATCCTTTTTAATTTTTTAAAAAAAAAGAATGAGAATTCCTAAAAAAATGCAAAAGTATAAAAACCTTTTCTCTAAAATAAAACGGGTTTTTAGTTCTTGAATCTGTTTTTAAATTTATTTCTTTAAAAAGAACTAGGCAACAAGAATAATCTCAAAATATAAAAAAAAAAGTTTTTGGTGATATGCTGCAATAAATTTATTACGCACTATCGCAACAACGCCTAAATTCAAGATAACTCGTCAGGTTGACAAACCCGATTTCGCATGCGTTGTGCGCAGTAGCGCACACAGGAATTTTTCAAGGGGGGGTTGAAAGTTCACCATTCTTGTATCATGGTCCTTTTGATTTTGTCGATTTTCGGGAATAAAACACAGTAAAAAACTAATTATTCAATAAATAATTAGCATTAATTAATAAAATTAATCATTAACAACAAATAATTAAATTTTGCTCACTATATACTTAGAATTATAATCAATCGGGAAAAAAATCAAGGGCTTTGGGGGGCGGACCACAGGACCCCCCCCCCTTGTGTGCGCCACTGGTCGTACGTATTGAATTGGCAACATAATGTCGTCAATACGATTGGGATAGTACATTATTGCAAGCTCTCGCAGAAAAGTATCACAACGGCTGTGCCAGGACTGAAATCTTTGTGTGAGTGAGGGAATATTAACGTCACACACGTTTGCATCATTTTCGTTTCAAAATGGCTTCACCACCAGAATAAGCACAAGTTGTTGTGATGTTTGAGAAAAATAATGGTATAGTGAGAATTAAGTTAAATCATTGGTTTATTTAAGTCACAGCTATTATAATTACAGCACATACATTTACATTTAGGTTTTTTATAATATTTATTATTTCATTAGAGTTCAGAAATGTTATTTGTGAGGGAAGAGTTAACACAACCGTTATCTTCGATGTTTCTCAACGAACTCGCTTTCTGCTCTCTCCGGGATGGGGCGGGCTGTCTCTTTCTGACCCCTCCAATTACACTCGAAGTTTCGGGCTTACGGTCAGGGGTCAAATCCATGTGTTGGGGTGCACCGCCATCGGTTCTGTTGCGATGACAGATGAAAGATCCCTCAATATTTAGGGGTGCACGTGTGGACACGAACGCTGTTATTCTATCCACCAATAGAAGCCAATTTTTCAGCAGTGTGACGCAAAAACGTCACAATGCCTAGAAGAATCCCTGCAGTATTATAGATAAAAAGTGGTTCAATATTGTTTTAAAGTGGTGGTCCATACTAATTTGGTCATTCATTGTATATGCAAGCGTTTCTCAAACTGAGGATCGCGCCCCTCTAGGGGGGGGTAATATCTCTACGAGGGGACGTGAGCATTTAGAAAAGTCAAAAGCAAAACATTAAAAAAAAGTATTAATTTATTGAGAGTAAACAAACCAAATACGTTCTGAATTAGTATTATTAATTTAACTATAAATATATATAAGTTAAGAACAAGTTTAATAATTATCACTGACCCAATGGGCTTGTCATATATAATTTTTTAACAAAAATTAACAACTATCTTGATAATTTGTATGTTTTACAATTAATCTCTTAACTGCTGATTAAAAATTACGTGATTCTCACCCCAATGCCACCATTTTCCATGTAGGAACACGTATGAGATGTATTGAGGGGGGGGAGGGGATGAAAAGGAATAAAAATAGATAAAACCCCTTCGGTGAAATAAGCAAACCCGTCGCAAAAACAAGGTCCGTTTATTGCATTCTAAAGCCTTAGAAGAATTTTATGAATAGAAGTGCACAGAGAAGTTCATATTTTAGAAAGACGTATACATACGTCAGGGGCGATTAACAATTTGGCTGTGGGAGGCGTTTATATACGCCGGTGGCACTTAAGAGAAAAATGTCGTGCTGTAGTTTTAGCGTCAAAGTATAGTATTACTGAATTCAATACATTGTTATTGTATCATTATGGAGGCGGGGGCAACGAAAACTATGATTGAGTATTGGGTCGCAAATATTGAAAGTTTGAGAAGTACTGGTATATGCCATTAAAATAACTCACGATAAAATCGCGTTTATAAACGAACGCACATGATATATAACGTCTTTTTATTTTCTCCTCTCATTAAAGCCCTGACGTTGACAATAAATTTCACAGACTTTTTAGAATGTAAAATGCATGTGAAAAAAAAAAGATAGAGAGAAGAAAAGATGTATTATTTCCATTATAAGAATTGGAGAGCTTAAATTTTTTCTCCTTCCTCTTAGAAAGTAAAAAAAAATTAAACATTAAATGGACACAGGAACATAAAGCTATTTCCACATACGATCTGTTTAAAGAAAAGTCAGATGACATTTTGCTTTGTTGAAGAACAGCGAAGAAAATGACACGTTTAAGGTAGTTTTCGAAAATTAAAATCGATTTCGGTAAGTACCCAACATACGAACTGCCGAGTTGAGCTGAGCTGAGCCGAGCCGCTTGGGAGAAGTAGAAATATTTGGGGTAGAACAATACCTAAGAGTCAACTTCAGCTGAAATGTTCTTTTTCTCTAAATAAATACAGGGGTCGGTGAAAAAGAAGAAAATATATCGAAATCATTTTAAAGGGGTAAAAAATAAAGCATTGGTCATATTGAAGATTCCGTTGTTGAGGGACATTTACCGAGAATTTTTGTTCTCAACGACTAAAAGACATTTTCTGAAAAAAAATGATCATAATATTTTTTTTTATTTTTTCAAAACTGAAGAACACAAAAAAGAAATGGAACCAATTCGAACAAACAATAAAATTGTTAGAAAACTCGTGTGATTTTATATATCCTGGTGATGTACAATTTCTTTCATCATTGTTTTTGACATATTTCTTATTCAAACTAATACTTTTTACAAATTATTTTTGAAAAATCAATAAATACGATAATAGGAAATTTTGAGTCAATTTTAAATTTTCTAAAACGAGGATTCAGTTCTTTCTGCAATCGATCGATATGAAATTATTTTGTCTAGCGATTAAAAACTGTACTTCAAAGAAAGCAAAATAAGAATCAATATTTTGTTGTTGTTGTTGTTGTTTACTCATGCCACCTTATTGGCAAAGGCCAGATCAGGCCCCACAAAATTCATTATGGCAAAGGGCTAAGAGACGCCTGTCGTTACCCGTAGCCTTGAGCACCATGCAGGTGACAGTATGATTTGGCTCGGTTCCACCCCAATTTAGAGGGAGAACACTCTGGGGGTAGTCAGAGACCTTCCACCAACCACACGAGAGGACTTACGGCTCGACGGCTATTTAAAGTACCCCCATGCCACAAAGGCACTATACATTTACAAACATCCATGTCTTCTCCGGGATTCGAACCCAGTCCCTATGGCACTGCAGTCAGCGTCGCTAACCACTATACCGATTCGGCGACATCAATATTTTGTAAATTAGGATACTAAGCAACATAAAGAAAAAACACGAGTGCTATTGGCGACGGACCCCGTAATTTTGAACCACGGTTAAGTGACGACGATACCTAAGATGGCACTTCCTCTCCTAACCACCCCACCACACCAACGGGTAGATATTGAGCCTAGAAAGTCATTTAAAGTCGTTGAACTAGAAGAAATTCTTTTAAATCTTCAAAATTTATAAAAGATAAGAATTTTTTTTTTTTTTTGGATTTCCTTGCGACCACAATTACGCAACGTAAAAAACGAACACGATTTGCATAGGTTACGCTTGCAACAACAAACAAAATTATGTATAAATTCAACGTATTATGTTGTTGAAAAAATGTTACTTCAGTCAGTAAACTACTTCAAGCAGTACAAATAGTTTGTTTCATTCTTAGATTATTAATTCGCAAATACGATATATGCATATATTATGCAACTAATATTATTTTATGAGTACATGCATAAGAATAAGTACCGTAAAATCCTGCGTATAACGTGCACCTCTACTTACAAGCTGATTTTTTTAGTTCTTAGGAATATTAATCGTATAACGTGCATCCCCTTTTTATCTAAGAAATTTGAAGTATTAGTATACATTGCTTTCCTGTTTTAAAGTTATTTATTCGAGGTATTATCCCAGACTTTTGAAAAAATAGTATACTTTTAGACTACAACTCTTTTAGTTCATAAAGCAAGTGGTTTTTTTAAATAAGCAGTGTTATGTAGAACTAAATGTTTTTTATGCTCATCTCTTATTTTCAAAGCTATTGTTTTTATACCCGAAGTATAACGTGTACCATTAAGTTTCGATCTTACTTTTTGCGCTCAAAGTGTGCGTTATACGCCAGATTTTACGATAATTTATATGACAAAATTAATATCTTTTGTTTTTTTATTCACCGAACTATTCCTTATTCATATGCATAAAAATGGATGTTTGTTTATATGACCTCGTTTCACTCCAACCCTTTAAACCGATCACTGTGAAAATTGACATGTTTATATATTTTTTGTGAAGGTTTTGTGCTATCCTCTTTGTTGCAGCTCCCCACCAGGTGGCTCTACAGCATATCAACTTCTGCACTGTTCCATGAATTGCCAAGTTGCTAACATGGTCCTGAAAATGATGGCAACTTGGATCTATCGCCAACATTTCGCTGTTTCCATTAACTCGCCATCATAATGTAAAACACGGCATTGCTTGCGAATATTACAATTTTAACAAAATAAATACAACAGAATGTATTATTAACGTATTACATACACCTCCAGATATAAATTATTTACACTATGCTAAGCATTCATTACACTAAATTTGCAACAATGTTATTTTTGCTGAGCTTAGCAGACATCAGCTTAGGAAAGTGTTTTTAAAAATCAACCCACAAGGGAGATACGGAGCGTTATAAATTTAAAAAATTCCTTTTTATCCGCTATTAGACTGACAGACTTAAAATTTTAAAAAATATGATTGTTGTTGCTCAGCTGAGATGGGTAAAAAGTTTTCTTTTGTTTAATTTGTAATTCACATAAAATTAATTCATTAAAAACTTTATCTTTCAATATGTATTGTGTGGTCTGCTTTCAATAAACCGGTGCAAAGAACTGGTATACCCCAGCTAGTATAACATAAATGCAATATTTGTATTATATATATGTATACTCAAGTTGGAAAATTAGAAGTTTTCACTTCTATCATGTGGTTATAAGCACACACTTTTTTTGTTTTTATGTTTTTTTGTATTCTGTTTACTTTGTTTATTCCAGTGAAACAAAAATTAAACGTTATCTAAGCATTTATTACGTCATTGGAAAGATAAACTAAAAGGCAGGATAAAAATGAAATTTAAACATAATTATTCAGACGTATCAGAGAGAGTGTACTTTCCTATAACTCCTGTGCTTCCCTATATTTTCTACTCTTCCACATATTTGAAATATGAACACAGCTTTCAAAACAAGATATTTTATTCAAAAATATACATGAAAGATTATGCTTTATCAAGATTGCAAATATCCATAAAAGCTCATTTTTTCCCCCAGTCTCTAGACATTTCGAATCCTATTCCTCCACTTCTGAGATTTTCCATCCCTACATCATTTGTTCGAATTTTTTGGTGATATAAATCTTTAAATCTCGGATAGATTGGTTGTATTTCCTCGTAAATAAAGTGTTCCGTTACGGGGAGGGGGGAAGTAAAGCACAGTTTTAAACACCGAAATGTCGAATAACTAGATTTGCGAGACAAAATATGTCAGATAAAAATCACGAGAGCAGACAGATTCTTCAAAGACAGACGATATTTTGCATATAAAAGAAGGTGTCTCCAGAAAACCTAACGGAATCTGAAACCAAGTGTGGTCTCACACAGACAATACAATTATCAATACAGTTAAATTTTAAAATGATATATCCATTAAATAGGTATATCAAGACACACTAAAACGGCAAATGCGTCCTACGTTTTGGTTTTTTTTTTTATGGTACTGAATAAAACCTAGTTAAAAAAAATTCATGTAATTGTGACATTCTTAAAATCTGAATTTTAAACCTTCGCCTTATAGCCCAGCATTTCTCAAACTATGGGGCGGGCTCTAGTAAGGGGGCATGATAGCTCTACGAGCAGGGCGCAAATATATTGAAAAATCGAAAACAAAAAATAATTTTCTAAATAATGAATTTACCGAATATAAACGAAGTACATTCTGGCATAAAATCAAATTAACATTTGCACTGATATAATTCCCTTATAAATGTATAAGCTCTTCACCCCCAATGTATTTTGTTGTTAATTTAACAATTCTAAGTTATGAACAGGTTTAATAATTACCAGTCACCCGATGGGCTTGTCATACATAAAATTATATTGAAAAAACTCTAACACTTATCTTGATAATATGTACAGTTTATAATTAATCCCTTCACTGTCGATTAAAGTTACGTGATTCGCTCCCCCAATGCCACCGTTTTTCACGTAGGCGCGTATGTGATGTATTAGCAGAGGGGGTGGGGTGGAGAAAAGGAATAAATAAGGAAATCCACTAATAAGTAAATCTTTCGCTAACACGGTCAATGTTCTTTTATTGCATTCCAAAGCCTCCGGAATCATTTTATGGCTAGCAGTGCACAGAAAAGATCGTACTTCGGAAAGACGTATATGTACGTCCGTGGCGTTTAAGGCACTGGTTGAGCGAGACGTTTACATTTGCCGGCGGCACTTAAGAAAAAGTATAGTAGCTTTAGTATCAAATTAAAGTATATTGAATTCAATACATTATTATTTACATGGAGGGGGGATGAAAATTATAATGCTATATATATAGGGTCGTAAATATATTGATAATTTGCGAAGCATTGCCTTAGCCGGTTTCGTAATACGGTTCTCGTATAAGTATCACGTATCGTTATCAATTTCATCCTATTAATTATTTTTTTAAAACATGCGTTTCGCTAGTGTCTATTTTCGGTACAGTAATTCCTCGAATTACGCTACCTCAATTTACGGAGTTACGAGATTTTCCATTCTCGTCGATTCGTCTTTTGTAGAGAAAAAAAAATTGGTAAGATTGGTAATGTGATTGAAAAAGTTTTCTATCTTTCTAGGTACATAAATTTAGAAGTGGATAGTGTTTTTGCTCAAGAACCGCTGGATTCCCACATTCAAGAGTTGACAATGGATGAGCTCATAGAAATGCATGCGTAAAAGATTGAAGAATTTGAATCTTTAGACCTGCGATACTTAACCTGTGGCCCACTGGCCCTTTTTAAGTGGCCCGGTCATGGCTCATTGCTATTGCATTTCATTTATTTATGAAAATTTGGTGGGAAATTCTTTGTTAAAAAATCAAATATATCAATTTTGCTTTTTGCTGTCGATGTCGTATAGGGGCGAATTGAAATTTTTTCTGACAGGTGATAATAGACAACAGTGGAGTAGCAGCCATTTTATGAGTGGAACTAATTTTGAACCATCTTTCATACCTCGCAAGCGAAAAATATTCAAAGAAAATATGTTGTTTCAAGACGACTGGGAAGTTGACTACTTTGTAGTGAAGAACAAGCATGAGGTTCAGAAATTGTTTGATTTGTCATGAAAGTGCTGTATTAAAAAAAATACCAATAAACAAGAATCATTCAATGACACTTTTCCTCGAAGATCTATTTCAAGAGGTGATAAATAAGCATTCTTGAATAATATTTACAACAAAAAAGTGTTTTGTCGTGGTTATGTCACAGAGGTAACAAAGGCTTCCTAGGAAATTTGTTAAATTATTGGTAATCATATAAAACCGTTTACTGATGCAGAAATTGTGAAATGCTTAAATGGTTCCAACTTAGAAAAATTTAGTGACAAAAATAAAAAAAATATAAGAAATAATTAAAAAAAGCAAAATAGGATTTTTAATATTTTAATCGTTTTCTCCATTTTAAATTTTCTATGTTATGTTGGTCTAAAAGCATTCCCCCCACCCCTCCATTAATTCTCTTGTTGCAGCTCGCGTGAAATAGCCATTATGTGTATGCGGCTCACTTAGAAAAGCTAACATATGTATGCGGCTCGGCAGAAAAAAAGGTTGAATACCCCTGCCTTAAACCATGTTCAGTCAGAAGATTGAACGTCGGTTGGAATTTAATAGAAGGCATCAATTAATTGAAAAGGGGCTACAAAATTTTAGAAAATAGACTTCAACGAAGCAAAGAATAAAAATATAAATATATTACCATGCTAAAAGGAAATTTTGTGTGGGAGGAAAAATCTTTGAGCCGGTAGACTACTTTTTGTTAGATTGTACGAAAACTTTTCTACATCAAAATAACTTGGATTTTTGATTTTGTATTTGTGTTATCTAAGATTTTATTAAAACAATTTTCTGTATTAATATTTCCTTTCGTCAGTGCCCTAAATAAAGATAATATACATCTGTATTTATATACGAAATAATACACCGACTTACGCGAATTCCACCTACGCGGTTATCGCTCAGTCCCGCCTATTTCAGAGTATCAATGTAGGGCCTTTTCATCTCATTCGATTTTAATTTACGTCACACCGTGACGTAACACGCTATTAGTGCCGAAACCTCGTACTTTGAAACCACGGTCAAGTGACGAGAAAAACACGCGAGCTGGCACCCTACTTTCAAACTTCCACTCCTCGCCAATAAGAGGACTTTGAGTCTCAACAGCTTCACTGTGAATCAACGGCTCTTCAGAGTTCACTAGGTTTCAAATCCGTAACTTGGCAACGCCGACCGTGGGTTCATGATCACGACCACTCGGCAATTCCGGACATTTATATTTCATCCAAAAATACCCGTCGAAATGATTAACTGTTCATTAAGATCGTCCTTTGAAGTTACAAGCGGGCTATTGACAAGAAATCGTGTATTTTTAAATCATTTCAACTGACGAAGACGACACCAATGTGAGTGAGTATTAACTTCGCACTGTTCAGCTACTCGAGGGTTTTTGCAGCCGGACATCGTAATTTTGACCCATGATCAAGCGACGAAGTCGACACCAGAGCTGGCATCGCTTCTTATAACTACCACACCATTCCAACGGGTGGAAGTTTGAGCTCTCGACAGATTTAACTTGCATCGCTGCCCTACACGGCGGGTATTCAGCGGTACTAGGCTCTAATTCACGACATCCTGGCCACGAGTTCGTGACCTTGACCCCTAGGCTACCGCGGCCACTTCAACTGACGAAGTTGACACCGGAGTCAGCACTCTATTCTTTCCCATTCTTCCACACTACACCAAAGTATCGACAGATGTAACGTGTATAGACCCCATTACATGTAGAATTTTATGAGCGGCATCAAAAATAAAAACACGTACGATTAATAAAAAAAAGCTGACACTGGACCACTACCATGATTATTCGACCATCGCGACGACGCAATTCTGTTGGAATATGAGTTGGCCGAAATTACAAGCAATACAAATTATTCAAACACAATTGACACCATAAAAGGGAATTACTTTGCCACATGATACTGAAGGAAATTGTTTTAATAGCTTCTGATATGCAGATATAGATAAAATGCGCTTAGACCAGGGATCAGCAACTAGCAGGTCGCAAAGACAGTCTAAAATTTCGCTTCGAGTCTAGATTTCTTTCCTTTGCGCGATCAAAGATTAGTATTTTATTTTTCACTATTAGAAAAACAATACCAGAAAAGTGTTTTTACTAAGAGATCATCTACAGATTTCCAAAGACGATGTCAAAGAGGATTTCAGGATTTTAAGAAAATTGAGCCTAAATCAGCGCTTCTCAAACTTTCAATATTCGCGACCCAATATTCAATCATAAGTTTCATTGCGCCCCCCCCCCTCCATACAACAACACTGTATTGAATTCAATCATACTATACACGGGTGTGCAAAAATTAAGGACGAAGTCGAAACATTAGCATATCAGCTGAACGAAGAGGCAGAGCGGACAGAAAGACCAACCAGGAGATTAAGTAAGGTGACGTACGGTAGCACATGTGCAGATATGCAGGGAGACGTAATGGGGGAGTTTCTGAGTAGCATAAAGCATGTTGTCGGTGTAAGATCAGTATTTCTGGCAAAGAGATTGCACGCCGTATAGCAGTTAAAATCACACCGAGTTGCTGCCTCAGCGAGAAATGGCGAATAATCAATCTGTTAGACGACATCTGGATGCATTTACCCGAGGTCGAATCATTGGGAGAAGTTGGAGGAAGGCCGCAGTGTGACAAGTGTGGCTGCAGAGTTCGGAATTGCTCACAGCATCGTTTCACGACTTTGGAGACAATTTCAAACTACAGGAACAGCTATCCGGGGGTTCAGTAGTGGTCGTCCACGAGGAACCAAACCCGCAGATGACCGGTACATTGTCTTACAGGCCAGAAGAAACAGGCGGCAGACAGCGAGAGAAATCGCTAGACACACGACACAGGCGACGGGACGACAGATATCGCGTTTTACCGTGGCCAGAAGACTGCACGGTGGTGGTCTGTTTGCACGACGCCCTGTACGGTGTGTACCTTTAATGCCTGCCCATCGGAGAAGGCGTTCTCTGTTGTCCCGAGAACACCGGAATTGGAGAGACAATGAATGGGGACGAGTACTCTTTACTGATGAGAGTAGATTCAGTTTGAGTAGCGATTCTCATCGCATACTCATCTGGAGAGAGCGGGGAAGCCGCAATCATCCCTCGAACATCATTGAAAGGGACAGGTATGGAGGTCGCGGTGTTCTCGTTTGGGGAGGCATCATGCTTGGTAGTCGTACAGACCTTCACATCTTCGACGCAGGTTCAGTCAACGGGACCCGTTATTGTAACGAGATTCTTCTTCCATATGTGCGTCTTTTTAGAGGCGCTATGGGTCTGCAGTTCCTTTTCATGGACGACAATGCACCATGTCATCGCACAGTAGCTGCCGAACAGCTCTTAGAGAGTGAGGATATTGAACGTATGGATTGGCCGGCACGATCTCCGGATCTCAATCCCATCGAGCATGTATGGGATTTTCTAGGCAGACGCTTGCAGCTCGTACCTTACCACCAGTAACGATTCGGGAGTTTCGATTGGCGCTGCAAGACGAATAGGCAGCAATGCCTCAACAACTGATTGACACCCTCATTCTCAGCATGGGCAGACGCTGTGAAACCTGCCTAGCAGTCAGGGGAGATCATATCCCTACTAAAGACCGGATGTTTCTTGCTGGACACCCATCACAGGGATGTTTCGGCCTTCAGTCGCATTTTGCGCTCCATGCTACTTTTTCAATCAAGCTTCTTTTTATCCCTCTGATTTCTCTTTTAGTAAGTGTTGCTTACATTACACATGTCCTTACGTATTGGGGATCTTACAGTATTAAATGTGTTGATTTGGAAAACTTTTGTACAAAGTTATATTGAAAAAACCGTCTCGTCCTTAATTTTTGCACACCAGTGTAGTTTGACACTAAAGCTACAGTACGACTTTAGCATCTTAACTTATTTCACAGGATTTGATTATTTAACCCTTTTCTCTACTCCCCCCCTGCAAAAAAACCATCACATATGAGCATATAAGTGGGAAAATGTGGCATGGGGGAGCGAATCGCGTAATTTTCATTCGACAATTTAGGGATTAATTATAAACCGTAAAAATTATCAAGATAAGTTTCAATACAAACCCAAAAGGTCGCTAGTAATTATCAAACTTGTTTTGAGCTAAGTATTGTTAAATTAATTATAAAACACATTGTGCAGTACTGATGCATTTATAAATGTATTGTATCAGTGTTAATGTGCATTCTATTTTTTATTATGTCAGAGAGAGAGAGAGAGAGAATATATTTTCTTTGTGTGTGTAACTTGCAGATAATCTATAATTTCTTTATGGATATTCTTTTGTTTCCGACTTTTTAATACGCTCGCATCCCTCCCCCACCTTAGAGTTATCACGCCCCACTGTTTGAGAAACGCTGGCCTAAATTCAATTTGCTCTGTAAATCCCATTAGTGCTAATATTGATACAGCACATGAGGAGCACAACAGCTTGAACTTATTGACTTGTCAATAAGTTAAAGCTGTCAGATCACAGTGTGAAGAAAATATTTAATGATATGACATTGACTTTTGTAAGCTGAAAAATTTCCATGTACGAAGAAATTTGCGGGGAAATTGCTCTTTAGATTTTAGTTGACATACACTTGCTAGAAAAAGTCTGCGTTCACATACTATTGCTTACATAAACAAGGGGGATTTAAAAACTGGAATTTGAAAAAAAAAATTTAAACTATTTTATTTAATTCTCTTTTTAAGTATTCAGAATAACAAAAGTAAATTTGGTTTGCTTTCATAGCTTTTAAAATAAAGACAGGTTTGTAGCGATACTAACAAAACTCAAGTAGAAAAAGTCTGCGTTCACTGTTTTGGTAGCAAGCATAAAAATTATTTAAAAGGGAATAATGAGCAATTTAGTAGCTGGTTAGATAATCTCGTCTTTTGAGAACCTCCTGAAGTCGTTTCGGCATTGAACTAAGAAATCTTGTGATTTCTTCAAGGCTTATCTTCTCCCATTGTGTGTGGTCCTTAAGAACACTTCTCAGCATATCTTTGCTAGATATATTGTGTTGACGAATCTTAGGCTCCAATAAATCTCATAGGTGTTCTTTAGGATTCAGATCAGATGACAGTGAGTGCATGTGCAGTTGCTTTGGAATATTATACAAGAGCCAAAGCTTCACAATCTCAGCGGTGTGCTTAAGATCGTTGTCGTGCTAGAAACGAAGCGATGATACAAAGCCGAGTTTGGTGGCACATTCATTTAGATTGCTTTTTGGGATAAAGGACATCCAGGTAATCATGTTTGTTCATAATTGATTCGATATACTCCAACTTACCAACACCACTGCTCTCCATGCACCCTCACACCATGACTCCACCACCACCGGGCTTTACCGTTGGTACTAAATGCTCTTTTTGAAGCACTGTACAAGGTTTTCTCCATATTAATTTACGATCTTTTATGCCGAAGATGCAAACTTTGCTCTTATCAGAAAATATTACAAGCCTCTAGAACTCCAGAGGCTTATGTATATGCTCTTTTTCAAAAGCTATCCGTTTAAGCTAGTTAGTCATTGAAATATAATGCTCTCTGCAAGTCACTCGACGACTAGGTATCTGGCCTTTTTCAGGATTTTACTTGCAGTATTCACCCAAATGTTTCTGTTAAACTTCTCGAGAATGTCTGTTGCTACTTGAGTTGCAGTCAAACGCGGAATTTTTTTTTTTCATCATTGGTATCATACTTCGTTTTCTCTGATTGCGAATTTAGATGGACGACCTAAACGAGGCTCGGATATGTAAGCTCTTGTAGATTTTAAGTTATAAATAACATGCTGGATAGATGAATACTGCCGTCCAACGGATCTGGCTATATCCCGACGACTTTTTTCATTTTCACAATGATTTTACTCTCACTGATACTAATTTCCTTTTTATTTTCCATGCCCTTTCATTGCTTCGTGTCTCACCAAAACGTAAGAATTATTGCGTCACAATTTTCTTAAGCGGTTTTACCTGATAACTAAATGCAAAAACTGTTGTCTGTTGATACAAATTCCAGGAATCACTAATATTCAAATAGTGAACGCAGAATTTTTCTGCCTACTATTTGTGTGCTTTGCTACGAAACTCCCGTTATCTTAAGTAGTTTAAATTCAAAATTAACGAATTCTTGAATGCTCAGTATTTAAATAATAGTAAGCAAATTCATGTAATTTTGTTAGAAAAAAATTATATTTCCATTAAATTTTACCTTTAGTATTTGATTTCTTATGGTTGAACGCAGACTTTTTCTAGCAAGTGTATATTTGTGAGCAACGTTTTTCTTGTATGAAGATCAACAAAAGTACAGATGCAAGTTAACTGACAGAAACTTGCAGGCTCTGGTGAGAATTTCAACAAGTTTTCTACACTTCTGATTTTCATTAAAAAATCACAGAAAAGTGTGATAGGGTACATTTGTCTCTCTCATATTAACGTCGCACTGTTCAGCTACACGAGGGCTTTTGGCGACGGACCACGTAATTTTGAACCATGGTCAAGTGACGTGGACGACACCTGAGCTGGCACCTCCCTCTCCTAACTACCACACCAACATTTATCTCATGAAGCTGGCTCTAAAGTTAAATGTGCTTGCAGCTGTAGACAATATGAGAGCAAAATAAATAAATCTAATTCTCGATATTATTCAAGGCTTGAAAAATTATAGGGTTGAATCCTAGGAGGACCCACTTTTGGTCGCCAAATTTTTTGTCGCCAAATTTTGAGCGATAAAGGTTACAATATGGTAACCTTTCCATTTCATCAAAAATTTGGATTTTCAAATCACCGAAAAAATGGCAACCCTAAAAAAGTGCAACATTTTTCGCCTTTTCCGAAAAAACGTCATTTTGACATTTGACTTCGCTGGAGGTTGTTAAGAATGGCGTGTGAAAGGAAATTACTTTAAAGTGAGGCTACGATAGGTTTCTTTGTGCTCCTGGGCACATAGGGGAAGAAAGAGACGTTAGAATGGTGTATGAAAGCTAATTTAATTGCTTCTCGTTATGAATGTTCGAGGTGTAAAAAAAATATGCGTTTGCAAAAGCGAAAGGGAACGGTTGACGGCTACGAATGGCGTTGCCGCAACCAGTCGAAAGATAATCGCCACGACGTCGTTCGGAGTGTGAGAAAGGGCACTTGGTTTAGCGAAAGCAAACTTGCTATAACTATTATCTTGCGTTTGACGAGATATTGGTTTGGCAAGAGCATGAATGCGTTCGTGGTGAATGACTTGAAAGTTAATAAAAATATGACAAAGTTAATAAGACATGTGGCGGCGATCTTACGATCACAAGTTGGTGAATGAGAATTTTCATAAATTCCTTGCATCCATTGCAAGGGTGTATCCACCAACATATCATGACGAAATGCAAGGGTAAGGTAAGTGCTTTTTAACATTTTTAAAATTGATTTCATGTATTTCTTCGATTTTATCTTTGCGAAACGCCCCTTTCGTCCTTTTTTAAAAATGTAAATCATGTTGTACACACTGGTTTTAGAATACTTTTTAAAATGAATTTCATTGCTTTCTCCGTTTTTTTCTTTATATAATGATTAATTTAATGTATTTATTCGTTTTCATCTTTGCGAAACGCCCAATTCATCCCCCCCCTGCTCCCCCCGCTGACGCATGCGCTTCCCAAGAGTTTTTCGTCATTGACGCCTTTTTGAAAACCTTCAATTTGGCGCTTTTTGGCGAAAAATTTTTGGCGCCAAAAACAGCAGTGGGTCCTCCTAGGATTTTACCGAAATTTTTACATTTTCAAATTGCACGGATTTTAACCTTTTCTTAAGACACGTTACTTTAACCTCTAGGGTAATTAGAAGCCCTTAAAACATATTTTTAAATTTTCGTTGAAACTGGGCCACGCCCATTTGAATGGCGAAAAATGTAAAGAAAGTACTTCGTTTTTGCTTAAAAGTCTGACGTTTGATATAAACCAAAACATGTATCTTTCATTGCAAATTGAGCCTTTTATTTTTTTTATTTCCTAGCAGATTAGAAGTCTCACTGTATACATTAAAATCATTTTATCTCAAAATGTAAATTTTGATGTTCGATGTACCTTTTTCTGAGAAACTGCTATTCACAGGAATCGAAATTTTTTTATGATGGCTAATATATACTAAAATGAGCTTTTTGTAAAAAAACTCAAAAATTTATTTTTTACAAATTTTTTTATGTGAAAAATGATTCAAATTTTGCAATGTTTTTTTGATAAAATATTTCATAAATTTTTAAAAACTTCAAAACTAGCTGAAAGCTCATTTTGGTATAATGATAAAGGTGTACTTTATTTGTATGAAAAATTTCAAGAGTATACGAATAACAGATTTTGATAAAAGGTACATCCGAAAACAGCCAATTTAACATTGTCAGTACATAGAGAGAGGTTTCCAACTCTTCTTAATTGCAAGTGCGATACATTTTAATGTGGTTTCATATCTTAACTAAATGTCTATGTACTGTGTGACTATTTTTTTCAGATAGTTACTCGGAATTTATATCTAAAATGCCAGAAATCCGATGCATCACTTACTTTTGAAAGGTTATTTTTCTATTCTTACTGTTATACGAAACTAATCAAACTAAAATGCAATTTATTTTCAAAGATTACTACAGTAAAACCTGTTTTTGTATGGTAGATAGGAACCGCATAAAAATAAACCGCACAAAAAATATGCGAGAACTTTATGCGGAGAGGGCCAGCATAAAAAAGAGTTGCCCTTGGAAAATATGTCAACTGCTTACGAGATTTATGAGAAAGTATTTAAAAAAATAAATAAATTACATACGGAAACAATCTCTCATTGTATATATGGAGATGTTTTCGAAATGCGCAAACATAATTCATTGATACTCATAGTAATCCAAAGCGTGCATCTTCCTGTAACGAATTAGTTCAAAACCACTTTCATCACTTGAAGATATAATTTCAATTGATTTATTTTTGGCACCCTAAAGTAAATGATAAGTTTTGGTAACGAACGTCGGTTGGTCAGTTGTTTGCTAACGTCATTGATAACAGATCTTTTTGGAATTTTAAACTCCTTTCGGAATTGGTATCTATTTTAAGAAAATGCTTTTCCCAATTTGTTGGAAAGCATATATTTTATCCGCTCTCAAAGAATCTGGTTCTTGTTGCTAGGGCTTTGAGAAAAAGCAATTCAACGTGCATTGTCGAGAGACTGTTATAACAAATTAACATGGCGTCTTGAAATGTATGTATTTACAGTGATGGAAAGCATTACAGTGACGCCAAGTCGTTGAAATTCTTGTACCACATGAAAAACGATCTCACAAAAACAGGTTCTACTGAAAATGCAAAAAATTCATAAAAAACTCCAAGCTACAAACTACATCACATTGTTTATTTACGAGTTTTTTCCCCCAAAAAAATCACTTAAAAAAAGTGATTTTAAAACACAGGAGACGTGTGTCAAATGTGGCAATTTTTCGATGCAATTAAAAATTTGTTTTGAACACTTATACGATAATCGATTTTTATTGTTATTGTTTTTGTTGATTCTTAAGGTTGATTCTTAGCGACTTTAATAATAAATTGTCCAGACACTGCCAAAAAAAAAAAAAAAAACTAGCCTTCGTTCCTTGTACTGCATTTTAACCAAGTCAGTTTATAAAAAATTCAAATTCAAATTTCGTATGAGTCATCATATTTAAAAAAAACTTACCTTATGTTTATTATTATGCTCGGCAGCATCCAATAAGGACCATTGCTTAACCATCCCGTAAAGAAAATACATGCTGTACACATTCCTTCACACACAATTCTCTAAATGACGACACAACACACACTACAAAGTCGCTAGGAGCTATCAGTAGCAGTTTCGGAAAACTGATATGCGCTAAATAACCGAGATTGAGAACTAAGTTGATTGAAGTTTCAAGATTTTCAGAATGTGTGAAAAATATTCAGAATGAGTGCAATAATAATCGTATCCATTATTCCATTTTCACAGGCTGTTTTTCACACAAGAGGAACATATTAAATTCACAGAAGTTCGATTTTAATATAAATCCAACAGTGAGGTATCTGACTTAATTTCCACCAGTAGAATGACGATAGCATACTTGAAATATCTGAATTGCGGCGGTTTGGAGAAATAGCGTTCTTAAGTGTTTTCAATAATCCAATCTTTTCCAAGCGTTCAATACATTATTTTTTTGGTGATATTTAATAAAAATGTTTTGATGTATATATCTGTGTACGTGTGAGGCTAATTTTAATGTGAGTAATATTTTTTCGAATAATTATATGATAAGTATATCCAGCAACCAAAAAAAATACATTTTCAATTCGAATAAAAAATTAGGAATCTAGTGATTTCTATATCAATTTTGTTTTGTTTTTTATATTCGTTTTACATTCCCTCATAAAATTTGAAGTTATAATTAAAGAATGTTTCGGTAAGTTTAACTATTTTAATTAAACATTGTGCATTTTTTTATGCGTATAGTTTACAACTACTTCATTTGACTAAAAGTTTGTGATCTTATTTATCGAAAACTTATTCAATAAAATATAGTTAAGAAATTTTATAAAATTAAAATTTCAATAATTAAATCTTGTTTGTTTCTGTTTTTTTTTCATACAAAAAGTATGTTTTGCTTTTTATATTCCCGGTTACACACTGCACCAGTCGCGTTTTAAGTAACGGTTTAATTTTAATTAAAATCTTTACATCTATGAAAGTGAATTTAACCGCGATAGAATTTTAATAAGTAATCCCAAACAGAATTGTTTTGGTTCTTTCAATTTTAGTTGATATTCCGTGTTAAATAATAATAATATAGAGTTCCAAATTAATAGAATAAAATTGACCGTTTCAAAGGGTCTGAAAATAACTAGTTTCAAGCTTTTGTATCATTTTTTTCTCAAATTTCTTTGACAGTTACTATTTTATCCAATTAAATCTAAGTATTTAAATAAACACAAAAAGCTTCGATTTTCTTTTCTTTTTTTTTTCTAATTTAAATATCAAACATTTACGCGCGAAAACGTTTTTGTAAATGTATCAACAAATCTGAAAACCAGCAAAAACTGGCATTGACATTCTCATCCAAAACACAAAAATAACCCGAATTTTAAATTTTCTGCAACAACTTGCTCTGCGACATGTATATATTTTAAAATTTTTAATAGCAGTTATCCAAAATGCAACATTAAATACTTGTATATAATATGAAAAATTGGATTCAAAAAGATTTTCAACTTATTTCTACGAAACACAGTCCAAAAATTCCTTTCGAATCTCTTCTAACTTATTATTTTCTCTTTATTCCAAAACTTGAGTTTTTAAAATTTGGAAAATTATGCACAACTATTGTTCTAAAATTCACCAGAGGTTTCACATAAAAGCAAAAATGCTAACTAGTTGCACTAGAATCCACCGCAATCCAAACCAGGACATTCCGTATCAATTCGCACATGTTCCACTAGGACATTACACGGAACAACAGTACAGGACCTCGCATTCGGGCCACAACATTCCGACTACCAGCGACAGCCATGCACATTCCTCTCGGTTGCCCCGGATTCCACTAGATGGCGCTACCAATCAGCGTGACGTCACAGCTCGCGTGTTTTCTGGTTGGTTTGACCAAACTTCTTCGCCAGATTGTTTTTGTCTGCGAAGATTGAAAATATATTTCCGGCGGAGAATATTCGAAAATTTTTCTCTTCTCTCCTCCGTTTTCCTTTTTCAGTTCCCGGATACGGAACGGATGAATTAGTCCGGGATCGGATTGAAAACTTTAATGGAAAGCCTTAATGGTGCAGAAAAGTGTGCTGAGTCTTCTGTTTTGGCGAAACGAAAGCAAACACCATTAGCGAACGCCGCTGTTGACAATGTCTTGGCGGAATTTCTGATGTATGAGGAAAGTTCATTCGGGCGAAAAATAACTTATGCCAAGCCAGATGCGAGTGAGGTAGAGTCCAAGAAGTGCATGGTAATTGAGTTTGCTGGACCGCACTCACCTCACTGGGGTGTAAAAATCCACGCGAGGGGGTCATAGTTACCCCGTTTTTCTTTAAGTAATCAAACTGATTAGGAATGCTTCAGTAATTATTTTGTTTTTAAAGATAATATTAGCCCCTTAAAACTGCCACCGGCGTATATATCCGTCTCGCTTAACCGGTGCTATTATTAGCATCCAACATTGAAAATAAAAGGATACTGAAATTCCAATGTAATTGCGAGAATGATGCTCATTAAATTCGGGGGCTGCGGTAGCCCAGTGGTCAAGGTATCGGATCATGGCTGGCATGTCACATGTTCAAGCCCAGTACCACTAAAAGACCCTTTATGTAGAGGAGCGATGCATGTTAATCTGTCGAGAGCTCAAACATCCTCCTGTTGGTGTGGTGTGGCTGTTAGGAGAGGGGTACAAGCTCAAGTGTCGTTCTCGTCACTTAACCATGGTTCAAAATGACGAGGTTCGTCACCAAAAGCCATCGTGTAGCTGAACAGTGCGACGTTAATATTCACTCACTCACGCTCATTAAATCTGTCGTTGAGGCTCAAAGTCTTCACGTTAGCATGCTGTGGAAGTTCGGATGAGGAGTACCACTTTGACTGACGTTCAAGTCACTTCACCGTGGCCTTAAATTATGAGATCTATTCCCAAAAGTTTTCAAAGTGCGTCATTAATGAGGAATAATCAATTGAATCAAATCGAAGTCTACTGACAGCGAAGCTCGTAAGGTTTAGCCACGATCAAATGACGAGTATGACATCTAAGCTGGTACCACATTCTCTCATTTCCATATCATCTTAACGTGAGGTCATTCAGCCTAGACAGATGCACCGAGAACCAGCCCCCGTATACGGCGGGTTTTTTTAATGGCACCAGAATTTGAGCCCTTGACTAGGAAAGAAACATCATCGGCCGCCAGAGGCACACACAGAAATTTTCAGGGGGAGTTGAAAGTCTACTACTTTCTTTTCCTCCCAATAGGGCTGCGGATTGATATTTTTACCATTACAGACCTAGAACATTCCCCAAAACCTGGTATCACTATTTAGTGCGGAACCATACAGAAGATACCAATTCCCGCAAGTAATTTAGACGCCCAGTTTCATCCCTAGAGGGAGTCACCAGAGCTCTGACTATGCGAACTTGTTCTAGGAATTTAATTTTGCCGAGAGCACCCAAGCCAAAAAGACACTCAAGGGATCTTTTACATGCCGCAAAATCATGTGACATGGACGCTGTCGATTTTCTGCATCATTAAACTGCATCGTTAAATTGATATCATTAAATCATCCACTGAATTGAGCCGGGGCCGAACCCGCAATCTTAGGCTTACAAGGCCAGCGCAAAACCAACTACGCCACCCAACCGGCTGTCTACCATTCTCGTATCATACACAGCCAAACATATTCTTCTAGATTGTATCGATTGTGGGGAAAAAATAACAGTAAAAAAATAAGTAATTAGCATTAATTAAGAAAATAAACTATTAATATTTAATTAAATTTTCCGTAGTATATACATAGGATCCAGTAGCGCACACAGGAATTTTTCAAGGGGGGAGGGGGGGCTGGGATCGAAAGTTCACCATTCTTGTATCATGCTCCTTTTGATTTTGTCGATTTTCGGGAACAAAACACAGCAAAAAACTAATTATTGAATTAATAATTAGCGTTAATAATAAAATTAATAATTAATAACAAATATTTGATTAAATTTTACGTACTATATACTTAGAATTATAATCAATCGGAAAAAAATCAAGTGCTTGGGGGGTCCGGACCCCCCCTCCACTTGTGTGCGCCACTGATAGGATTATAACTAATCGTGGGGAAAAAATCAAGGGAGATGGGGTTGGGGGATTCCGACCCTTCAACCCTGCCCCTTGTGTGCACATAACCGGCTGCAAGCTCGCACCGCAACGATGACAATCGGCTATTGCGGTCACATGAACCTAAAAGATTTATGAGTATTTTGACGTTTTCACGTTTCATAGCTCAAAAATCGTTTTCTCTTCTGTATAGTATAACACAGTTCCTTTGAACACGGCACACCTAAATAGTTTTGGAATCCTGCCAACTGACATCGCCCCGGCAACCTATGACAATAGGAGAAACCCAACAGCTGGATACACGTGCGAGCCGGAAATTCCGAGTGTAATTCGAGGTGTGAGGAAGAAACCGCCTCCATCCCAAGACCACTGAATGGAGTGGGATTCCATTGAAAGTACCGAAAAGAACGGTTGTGTTGCCTCCTCCCTCGCAAATAACACATTCTGAACTAATGGAATAATCAAAATATCATAATAACTTCAATATAAATGCATACACTTTAATTAACAGCTGTGACGTAAATAAATCAATTATTTAATATCCAAACTTTCCCGCTACCTTTAATTTTTGCAAACGGCACAGTATCATGTAAATAAAAATAATTTTTTTTAATTCCTACTAAATTAGCTCACACTTTCTCTAAATTTATTTATCTTGGTAGAATTTTCAATCGTTAATAAAATACATTTTAAAGCGCTCCATTGAGCTGAAATTTAATGTACATGATTATTTTGGAAGACAATACAATAATTGAATTATAATTCATAAAAAATTAATTGATTATAACTAATTCTTCGAAGAATTACAAGGCCGCGGTAGCCGAGTGGTATGGGTACTGGACCGTGGCTTGCCTGGTCACGAGTTCGAGTCCAGTGCCACTAAGGACCCGCCGTGTAGGGCAGCGATACACGTTAAATCTGTCGAGAGCTGAAACGTCCTCCCGGTGGTGTGGTAGTTAGGAGATGGGGGTGCCAGCTCAGGTGTCGTCCACGTCACTTGACCATGGTTCAAAATTACGTGGTCCGTCGCCAAAAGCCCTCGTGTAGCTGAACAGTGCGACGTTAATATTCAATCAATCAATCAAATAATTACAAATACAGCCACATTGGCATCATTTTGGCGATTTAGCGACCCTTTTAGCGGCTTGTGTGTGTCAAAACATAAAAAAAAGTTTTTTTCTCACGTTTTAAAGCACTCAGTTGAACTGAAATTTTATATACACGATTGTTTTGGATGACAATACAAAACTTTAATGATAATGAATACAAATAAATTACCACTTAATGTTGTGATTCTGTCCTATGTACATACATATTTATATTAATTGTAACTATTTAATAAAAGTAGCTAATTTTTTTTTCTTTTTGTTCTAAGTAGGGATTGACTTAAAATTTTTTTATATATTACTTTTTTTTTTGTTCTATTCACATTAAATATAATTCATTATTAAACATGACATAAAACTGAATTAAACTACACAGAAACTTAAATTTGATTATAATTTACGATGCACTCTGGAGAAACACGATGGCTGTTAGAAACGGACTTTGTTATTTTCAACGATGGTCAAGTGACGAGAACGTAACCTGAGTTGGAATCTTCTTTCCAAACTTCCACACAATGCAAACGGGAGGAATTTGATCTCCGACAGGTGACACGTGAATCAATCCTTTTACACGGGGAGTTTTCAGTCACACTAGGTTCTAGACTTCATCACTCGCGTCTAGACAATGCTGACCACGAGTTCACAACCATGACCATCGACTATCAGCTACCACAGAATGAGTGAGTGAGTGAATAAGTCAGTTAGTCAATGAATATTAACATCGCATTATTCAGCTACTCAGGGGCTTTTGGCGACGGATCTCGTAATTTTGAACCTTGATCAAGAGATGAGGACGACACCTGAGCTGGTACCCCCTTCTTTTAACTTCCACATCAACGGGAGGACGTTTGAACATCGACGCAGCCACGGAAAATCGTAGATACTCAAAATAATATACAGTGGTACAAACAATTGAGGATACACCTTACTTTTACTTGATAAATCCAACTTTCAATCGAAATAACACATTAACTTGAAGTGCAAACGTGTTTTTATTTTCACACGTAACAAAAGGGTTAATTTACAGTAAAAATAACGAAAATCAACAAAAAAATATCTAAAATTAAAAATTTCACAAGTATTTGAAATAAACATAGGCAGATCTTTACCTCAAAAAATTGAGGATACACCAATGAGAGAGAGAATGTTTGTTTAACTACCCCTAGACTTTTTTCTGCTTGCTACTATAATAGCCTGTGTTTGGCCAATTTTATCTTAAAACTTTTTCGACTGTTACTTTTGTCTTTTGAAATTGGTTATGTGAATTTGAAGTCGCAATATTTTAAATGGAAAATGGGTCCTCGTAGAGAGATCAGTATTGATGTAAGAAAATTTATATTAAGGTTATTTAAGAGAGAAAAATCTTATCATGAAATAGCTAAAATTGTCGGTAGAAGCCACACGTGTGTCCAGAAAATCATTGGAAGATTTAAAAGCGATGAATTAATTGAAAATAAAAGTGGAAGGAAAAGTATTCTGAGTGATGTAGCCAAAAGGAAAGTTTTGAAAGATATCAAGATTGATCCTAAACTAAGTGCAGTCAAACTAGCTGCAGAAACTTCTCGAATAATGGGCTGAAAAGTAAGTGCTGAAACTGTGAGAAATGTGATTAGACATGGTGGATATAGCAGTCGAGAAACCTTTCATAAGCTTACAAAATCAGAAAGAGCGTTTGAAGTTTGCAAAAACTCATAAAATGAAGACAGATAACTTTTGGAAGAAAGTTATATTTAGTGACGAAAGTAAATTCAACATTTTTGGAAGTGATGGCCGTCGCACCGTTTGGAGAAAGCCGAACACCGCTTTGGATCCTAAAATTTACATCCTACAGTTAAACATGGTGGTGTCTCCGTCATGGTTTGGGGTCATATGGCTTCAAATGGGGTAGGAAATTTAGTTTTTATAGATGGCATAATGAATCATAAGCTTTATATAGATATACTCAACAACAATCTTAAAGAAAGTGCAAAAAAATTGGGTTTAGATGGAAATTTTATTTTCCAGCAAGACAACTACCCCAAACATACGGCACGTAATGTCAAAATGTGGCGTCTTTTTCATTGTAAACAGCAATTGCACACACAACCACAGTCCCCTGACATCAATGTCATAGAAAATTTGTAGGCCACATTCGAAATAGCGGTCCAAAAACACCAAATTAGGAACAAATCCCATTTAAAGCAAGTGTTACAAGAAGAATGGGATAAAATATTTCCAGATACCTCCAAAAATTGGTCGAATCGGTACCAAGACGTTTGGAGGACATTCTAAAAGCCAAAGGACATGCAACCAAATATTGACACTGTCTTTGTATGTGATATGTCCCAAAAATTTCATTGGTGTATCCTCAATTTTTTGAGGTAAAGATCTGCCTATTTTTATTTCAAATACTTGTGAAATTTTTAATTTTAGATATTTTTTTGTTGATTTTCGTTATTTTTACTGTAAATTAACCCTTTTGTTACGTGTGAAAATTAAATCCCGTTTGCACCTCTATTTAATGTGTTATTTAGATTGAAAGTTGGATTTATCAAGAAAAAGGTGTATCCTCAGTTGTTTGTGCCACTGTAATTTCAAATGTTCCTACCTTGATTATAAGAATATATTATCAACGCTCGTATTTTAAAAGTACAAATAGGATTTTTAAAATTAAATCACACTATTCAAACATTTCAATCACATAATTTTTAAATATTTACTCAAGTTATAAGGCATATATCACGAATAGTAACATTGACAAAGTAATCAATTTGGCCACATAGTTAATAAAATTTACCTTAAAATACGAGATACTGTATAAAAAATTTATACCAACATTTAAAAGAAAGATAAAACCGCGAGAGTTTCAAGAACGCAATTCTTCTAAAAAAAGAAATTCTACTCTTGGTTACTCTATAGAGAGGTAGTATCGGAATTTCATAACAAGTTAATATGTAGAACAAACGAGCAATTTGCAATGACAGAGTATATATAAAAGTATCATTTTTCACGTATTTCTTTCTGTTTTCTTATTAAATTGGCTGGCATTGTGAAATAAATTGGAGTAAACATCGGGGAAAGTTAAATCTCAATAAATCCTGTTCAACCGATTTACAAAACGAATAAATTCAAATATCTCGCATGTTTTCTTTGCGTTATTGGGGGATTTAGAGTGAGATGTGATTTTTTATATCCCAGATCAATGTAAGAATGTGTCATACCAAGCATATTAAATTCTGCAAAGGGATTCAATATCGGCAACGGGATATTTCTTATGCCTGTCAAAATATTTAACACGGACATGTTTTCCTTGCTCTCTCTTCTAGACTGTAGAAAAATAAATAGAAAATCTAATTTTCTTCCCTTTGACTGTCAAATATTGCATATGTATAAATATGGTAACTGAATATGTAATTGTAGTGGAACACACACAGGAATTTTTCCAGGGGAGAGGGTGTCCAGGGTCGATAGTCCACAATTCTCGTATCATGCTTCAATACGCAGCCCAACATATTCTTGTGATTTTGTCGATTTTCGGGAGAGAAAAACAGTAAAAAATTAATTTTTGAATAAATAATTAGCATCAATTAATAAAATTAATTAACAACAAACTCTTCATTAAATTTTACGTATTATATACATAGGATTATAATCAATCGAAAAAAATCCAAGGGCTATGGGGGTTCCGGACCCGAAGGGCTTCCCTTGTGTGGGCCATTGTGTGTACCCTAACCGTAATATTTATTTAGCCATTTTTACGTCTTTATTTGAATTCCATGGATGAGCATTCTAAGATACAGTCAGACCTCTATATAACGAAGTTGCTAAATACCGTAAAAAAGTTCGTTATATGGAAAATTCGTCATATAGAGGTTTTCATCTTTCAATTTTCTTTATAAACAACATAAAACAAATTTTAAACTCCTAAACACTACGTATTAAAATAAAGTAATTATTCACACCTTTTTGTAAATTAATATATATATTTATTTTATTCATTTTACTTATCGAAGAAAAGAAAAGAAAGAAAGAAAAACTGCAAGGCATGTTTCTTGACGCCCTTCAAGAAGAATTAAATTTTTTCCTTTGATGCTCAAGTACTTATGCTTTGACATTTTCGAGCCACAAGAAACGAAGTTACCAGTGCGACTGAACAATGAACACTACTCAAGAATACGGAACAACTTTGGTGAGGGTACAAGGGGATATCGAAGATGTTTCTACTGAAGTGGACAATGAGGGTTAAAGATTGCACTTCTTGGAGAAAACGCCCAGAATTCTACTGCTTTCGGGAAGTTAGGCACCCAATAAAACCAGTTCAAGATTTATGACCACTATGAAATGTGTTAAAAGAGAATAACTTGAAATGTCGCAAAAATGCTTCAAAGAGAGAGAGAAAAAAATTGAATCACAAAAGATAAAAATTTCGTCATATAGGAAATGCACTTCGCTATAGAGAGGTTATTTTACGAAGAAAATTGCGAAATGTTCGAAGTTCCAGGAAAAAGTTCGCAATGTAGAAAAATTCACAATATAGATGTTCGTTATATAGAGGTCCGACTGTATTTCATGACTGCCCGAATATTTCCGTGCCTTGCATATTTCAAATATCCAACAGTTCAGGCTTTGTGTACAAAATCTTAACAATATAAAGATAAAACATTTTTATATAAGCATTTTCATTAAAAAAATGTTTTTTAACTGTTTTTTTCCTTCATTTTTTGATAAAACTATATCTGAATAATTTTTCTTATGGTACTGTTCTTAAAATAATTTTATAAGTACATTCTAAGGAACATTAAATATTAAAAAAAAATCTATTCATTTTTTTTAAGCTTTTATACAATCACGGTTCCAAACGTAGTCACATTTAAGAGTAAAAACATAATGAAAACAATTCTGGATTCTTTTACAATTTTTCTTCTGATTTCTGAAAATATTCCCAAATATTTCCTTATGACCTGAAAATCTATGAATAACATATGTATAAAAACATATCCAGAAATAGAAGGAAAAATTTAACTATATCAATATCCTTTAACGCTGCTGATGCACTTAATTGCATTCCGATCGATACATGTCTAGATTTTAAGACAAAAGTAGAATTTCCGTAGGCGAAACATTAAGTTCCCTATTTCAAAATAGATGGTGGATGGAACTCCCTTCAAGACCAGCGGAAGGAGAAAGAAGCGCTTCCCCAGGCATGTACATTCGGAGAGGATACGCACGCACAAGACGGGTCGAATTTCCCTGCTAAGCCTAATTTCCTTTAAAAACCCATATAAAGTTTTAAATGCTATCAAGTACGCTAAAACTTACAATTTACTGTCATTGATAACATTTGAACATGAAGTACAAAAATTTTCGTTATATTTACAAAAACAATTGCGAATTTTGAAGAAAATGTTTTCATTTCAATAAAAATAAAAGTACGAACACTTGAAAAAAATTGACAAAATCCCATACATTGAAATACAAATATAGAAAATATTAGAAAACTAAACCAACTTATTCAAAACATAAACAGAAATCCATCGAGCAATAGTTCACGAGCCTGTAAATGTCCGATTCTCCCGAAAAATAAACATGTGCAATTGCTTATATTCATAAATAAGTTCGGATCTAATTAAAAAAAAATACACGGAGCTGAAAGTACACATTGAAGTTCTAAGTTTTATGAAACATTATTCGAAAAAAAACTGTTTTTAAACGCCATCTAATGCCTGTAAAAATGATTATAAAAACGTTCCTTACTCTGATCACACCGGTGTGATCATGGACTTATGAGGAGGGAAAGCTCAATCACATATATGATGCCATGGAGGGACATGGTCCTGAACGGTTTGAGTTTAAAAAGAATAATCGGAAGACAGACTAAATATATACACAAACCCTAAAATCTAGTAAACCAGGTGTGGGCCGCTAGAGGCCCTTAAATAGTTTTTATGCGATCCGCCAAGACAGTTTGGAAATCCGCTTCGAACCGAGGTTTCTTTCCTGTGCGCGATCAAGGATTCGTCTTTTAATTTTCACTATTAGGAAAATAAAGTACATCAAAGGATTTTTACTAAGAGATCCTCTGCAGAGTTTGGAGGCCGAGGTCACAAGAAAATTTCAGG